>JAYMTA010002489.1:0-16427 GCA_036897625.1 Pelargonium cotyledonis | reverse complement strand
ATTTTCTTCAAAAACAAGTTTGTTGAGATTTTTTTTTTTTTTCAAGTTTTATAAAGATCTCGTCGGAAAACTTTGAAATTTCCGGTGAAGCATGATGAATAAGTTTTTGATGAAGAAGAAGGGTAATATAGTGAAGGGAAATTCTGGAACGATTTCATATAACGATTTAAAGCAGTAAAAACAAGGCTGATTCAAGGCTTAGACATCGCTAAATCACCTTCAAAGACATATCAACAAGCTTCTACAACAAGATCCTTAAAGCTATGCCTTGCGAAACACTAGCTCATGAAAGACTCAGTGAACATACTAGCCTCAAGGTATCGCAACCTCTACGCTTCCAAACACCCATGACTATGCCTCTCATGGTACTAGCTCACTAAGGGTCTTAGCAAGCTTTCAACACACTTCTATGCATCTATGGCTATACTTCACAAGGCATGGGCTCACCTAGGATCATGACAAGTCCAAAGAAAAACAATACCAATTCCACCTCTACAACCCACATGAGCAACATGTTCAAAATCCAAGAAGCTCAACACCCCAAAAAAGGGCTAAAAGAAGACATAAGATAAAGTGAGCCATTTGGGCTTCAATAAGCAAATGGGCTTAGATGGGCTTCATTTCTTCACCGACCAATCACGCCACGAAAAGTGGCGCAAAGTGGTAAGAAACTCTATAAATACCCTCCTCTTCCAAAGGGAAAGGGGTTCACAATTTGGTTCCATTTTCTCACAACTACACACTTCATTTTCAGAGCTTCTCTTTCTAAAAGCTTTCTCTCTAGAAAATCTTTAGTGTATACCATTTAAACGACTAACTCTCGCTCCCGAGGTGGAGTCTTGGTAACACCACCCTAGATTCTTCGTTCCTTTGGTGTGTTTTCATTTCACATGCTATAGGTTCTAGGCCTTTGACAACACCTAAGTTTGGAAATTAGAATTGAGACACTAACCTCTAGGCTACTAACCACAGCATTCAAGATTGGACACTTGGACTCTTAGGATAAAAACCTTGACATTGGAGGAAAAGAAGCCCAACAACTATTACAACAACAAAAACAACAACAACACTCTCAGATAGTGTGATCGCATTCACCGAAAGTCAAAACGAGCACATTAGTTTTTGGTTACATTTTTGGGAAAGTTTGAAAGCCGTGTTCCCCTAGTCGTCGTATGGCAAGTGGACACTCACATGGATTCTCTATGACGCAAGAGATCCCACACTTGATGCGACTCCCCTCTTCCTCGCACAGGCTCATGCCTTGCAAGGGAGCGTGACACCCCTCCTCCTCGTGCGGGCCCAAGTCATGTAAGAGAGAGCGCTACCCCTTTGACAAACCCTAATGCATCAAGAGGGAGTCTCCCCTCTCCAACCTTGCTCACCTATGGCCAGTTGACAAATCAAGGTAACCCTCACATGGATAGGGGGCAGAAACACATGAACAAGACCATGAAGAGCTTAACCAAGGCTTGCCAAACTTTCAAGACCACCTTGAGCAAAATAGGATCAACTCTGCAACCAGGACAATAGGGGCCTCTCATGTCAACAGCTCCCACGGCGTGACATCAGCACCCCTTGATGACAATCCTCCCTTGGCAGGCCTCACAAATGCCATGAGAGTCTTCAATGAAGTTATACGCGCCTCTCAGATCACCGCAACCCCTGTCACTCCAGTAGCCCCTGTTGCCCAGGATCCACCTACACCTCATCCCGCGGCTCTGGCCAGGACAATGAGAGTGGAGGTGCCTCCTTCCTGCACATGCACAGGGCACCGCACAACCCATGGTCATCACGTTATCCGAGCTCATGGTGGTCGCATCCATCGCACCCATGAGAGGGACTCTGCATACCTTAGGCGCACCCACCGCGAAGAGAGACCCTCACTAACTCTATGTAAAGAAAGTTATGATCAATCTACATTTGGGAGAACCCTTACCTCTTCAAATGGTTCTTGGATAGTGTGATCCAGAGATGTGTTATAAACGAAGAACAAATAGAGATTTCGAGTAAGTGTCATTGTGCTCCATATGGGGGCCACCACTTGGGAAAAGGACTGCTGAGAATGTCACAAACTCAGGTATTTGGAGGCCCACTTTGTTCAAAGATTCGTACTAGTTTTTTATGCAATGTGATGTTTGTCAGCAATCTGGCAACATCAACTGACGATATGAGTCGCCTCAAAATGGGATCCTTAAACGGGAGGTATTTGATTGTTAGGGGATATATTTTATGGGTCCATTCCCTGCAGTCAACGACAAAGTGTTCATCCTCCTAGTAGTGGACTATGTGTCCAAATGGGTAGAAGCAGTAGCCACAGAGCACGCTGATGCTAATAATATGGTGAAATTCCTAAGGTCCAACGTGATTACACGATATGGAAGTCCCAGAGCTGTTATTAGCGATAGGGGTAATCACTACACGAATAGGCAATTCAAGACTATATGTAACAAATTTGCTATCATACATAAGATAGCCTTAGCCTAGTCCCACAAACTAATGTTCAAGCAGAGGTGTCTAACAGAGAGATCAAACAGATCTTGAAAATATTGTCAAACCTTCCAAGAAAGGTTAGAGGATGCGCTTTGGGATTATCAGAAAACTTATAAGACTCCCATTGGGAAATCTTCATATATACTTGTCTATGGTAAGGCATGCCATTTACCATTGGAACAAGAGCACAAAGCCTATTGGGAAGTGAAAGAGTTCAACTGGAACATGAAGGCAACTAGTGCAAAAGGAAAGTTCAGCTCGAAGAGCTAGAAGAATTTAGGGATGAGGCATATGAAAGTGCCAAGATCTACAAAGAAAAGACCAAAAAGTGGCATGACCGCTGCCTCATTCCTTAGGTGATTGAACCCGGACAGTGGGTTCTGTTGTATAACTCCCGACTAAGGCTTTACCCTGGAAAGCTGAAGTCGAGGTGGTCTAGCTCTATATAGTTTTGTCTGTTTCAAATATAGGTTGTTGAGATTCAAAACCCCAAAAGGTCGGATATGCCATTTAAAGTGAATCAGAGTACACTCAAACCATACTATGTCATGGTCCTAGACCCGGACATGGATAGGGATAAGGAAAACACCACTTTGGAAGATCCATTATAGAATGAATGAAGAGGTATAGTCCTTCTCTTGCCCTTTGAATGAGGCCCTCATTGGGCAAACGATTTTAAACAAATGCGCTTTTGTTAGGCAACCCATGTTTGGACTCTTCTCTGTCACCCATTCTTCATTTTTATAACTTATGGTTCATTTTACAAAGTAATAGGTGATGGAGGGAGGTCAATTGTATATTTGTACAGGTACCAAATCAAGAAAAATGACCAAAAATTGGACACAGTGGACGCCGCAACGTCATTCCATGGCGCCGCAGCGCCCATACAAGTCAGTGCTGGTCAAACAAACTATGGCACGCAATGCCGAAATGTTAGCCCCTGGCAGCGTAGCGCCCTGAAGTACAGAGGGCAAAAATTAGTGACATTGTAGCTCCCAGAGCTTGCACCGCGTAAGTCTTACACATTTTTTGGGTTAAAATTAGGGTTTCTTTTTGGGATTTCTCCGCAAAGTTGGAGCCCTAAATCCCCAAAAATCTCAGATTTTGGTTTCATTTCTCATCTCTCTCACGAACTCTCTCTCTCTCTCTCAAAACTCCATTATTGAAGCTTGGACAGACCAAAGGAGACCACGCCGTCGCCGCCGCCGCACCGTTGCACCTACTTCGCCATCTTCAGGTACCTTTTTCCTTATCTCTCTCGCTTGGTCTATGTTTTCTTGCTAGTTTAGGGTGTTTAGGTTCAATTTTTCCTCTTTATAAAGCTAAATATAGGTCCTAAGAAACGGGCTAAGACCATAGCAACAAGCACAGCCCGTCATTCGGGCACGCGCCGCCGTCGCCGCTACAGCTGCAGAGGAGGTGAGAAATCCGACTCCTCCACCACCCCCTATGGTATCAGAGTTTGATGCCTCATTTTTCATGTCTTTACAAGCATAGCGCCGATTCGAAGAACTGATTCTGGTTAACCCAATTAGGGAAAACGGCGCTACGCTTGCTAGTGTCATTTATGATCAGATCATCAAGAACGCTACTGATGAGGGGATCAAGTTCCCGACCTTAATCCCATGGCTTTGCTACCACAATGATATTCATCCTTCTATGGATGATGTCATGGTAGTGGAGCATAATTCCATCTCCTTAAGGGAGAAAGGGAAACAAACTGAGGAGGGTGTTGATGAGGAGGAGGATGCTCCACAGTCCCCTAGAGAGCTTCCCTCTCTTCACCCTCAGACGTCCACTAGAGACCTAGATAGGTTCTTCGGCTCAAGCTCTCAAGCCCGACCATCCTTAGATATGTTTGAAAGGATGGCTAACGTCGAGAGAGAGCACCAGGCCCTTCGGGCTACAACAAACAAGCTTAGGGCCGATAACAGGGCCCTAGCTCATATGGCTTCTTACCTTGGTAAGTCAATTTCCAAGGGTTTCAGAAGGTTTTGGGGTGCCACAACCCAAAGTGCATGAGGATGTATGTGGAGCCATATTAGTATAGTTGCATTCAAATTTGGACTTTATCATTGAGGGAATGATAAACTCTATGTTTGGGGTGGGGTGGGGGGGGGGCATTTCATTTGCATGTCATGTTTCGTTTAGTTAATAACTTGATATGTACTTAACATGCCATATTAGTATAGTTTCATTCAAATTTGGACTTTAACATTGAGGGCAATGATAGACGTTATGTTTTTTTTGGGGGAGGGGGGGTGGACTTTTCATTTGCATGTCATGTTTTCTTTTTGCATTTGCAAATTTTTGGCCTTTTTTTAAAAAAATTCACATGCATTGCACGTTTTCTTGTTTTGGGTAGTTGTGGATATTCTAGGATTGTCATTCTTGTGCTCTGAAATCTGGATATTCTGGTGATGATTTGGTTATTACGCCCAATGATTTATTATATGATGCTTTGATATTTGCACATGTGGGAGTAAATCTAGAACTGCATGCTTGAAATTGTTTCGCTATAGCTTGTTTGCATGCACTAATTGAGCACACATCCTTGGTAATTAGAGACTTCTTGATATAGGAATAGCATGTGTTTAGGCAAGATGTAGAGAAATACGAACTTTCTAGAATTGAGTGAGCCTAACCTTGAGGCGAAATGACTATGTGAATTTAGCTTGATGGAAATGGTTTAGGCCATTTTTAGAATGTTTGAGCCAAACTATTCCAACCCGGACTCTTTGACACTAGTTACCCTCTTTGAGCCAAAGTTTTCTTTCATAACCTTTACTACAAATCAATGTGTCCCGTTTGTTCTATTAGCCTACATACGATTAGAACCCCCTATGCTAATAGTGAACTTGGTATTTGTCTTAAATAAAAGCAATTACTAATCTTGAGTGGGCTTAGTGTAGCTCAATTGGGAAATAGGCTTGGGAATTGTTATGTAATGATATACTTGGCTTTGTATTCCGATAGTGTGAGATAAGTTTGGGGGGACTTACTTGTGATCTAAAAGAAGAAGATAAGTTTAGGGAAAAGAATGAAATGTGCATGAAAAGACGCAAAAGAAAATAAGAATAATGGAAAAATGAAAAAGGAAATAAGATCACAAGTCATCCCCCACATTGGATAAATCGGAATATGTGGTTAAAGTGCGTTGAAAGGGGAAAAGGAAATTGTAATTGGGTTGTGTGTTGGTGAGAGAGATGAATATCACGTTCACTATAGGTGTAGTTCGAGCTTCGTGAAAAAATTCATACCACACCTTCACCTAAGCCTAACGCTACAACCTAAGGAAAGTCCTAATTGATTCTGAAAACTAAAGACCTCTAGATTAGTGGAGAGGGGAATCTCACTCAACTTATAAATAAAATTCATGTATTGAAATCAAACCTTTCATATCTATGTTCTATGTTGAAGAGCTCCCAAGTAACAAGGATGACACACACACACACTTGTATCTTGCTATAGCATTGTGATTCTTGCCTGTTTGTTCTGTGTAAAAGCCCATGGTGTGAGTGTTGGAGTGTCATGAGTAGGACTTGGTAACCATATAGTTGTTTGGAATGTTTGGTTCTCATGAGCATAGTTGGTGAATGCCCCTTTAGATTGCATGTAGTGCAGTGAGCATGTAGATTAGCGTAGTGTAGTTTAGACATAATTTAGGTCCTAGTCTTTGTTTTTCTTTCTCTTCACAAGAGGACGTGCTATTGTTTAAGTTTGGGGGAGTTTGATAACTCGCATTTTGTGCTAGTTATCTAACCCTAAACCATGCCTAAACTAGTGTGTTTGAGTGCATTTTTGCATTGTTTTGTACCTAACTGCTCTCATTTATTCTTCATATTATATGTGTGTATCACATCATAAGCATAGTGCGAATTTTAGGCATTTTGTTATATTTTAATGTGTTTTGCATGGTATTTAGCTAATTTTTGGCAGATTTTACACTCGTGGTATGTTTCATGATGGTTTTAGGTTAAGCAAGTGGAAAAACGCCAAGGAGGGGAGCTCGGAAAGAAGAAAACACATTTAAAGTTGTTTAGCGCAGTCACGGCACCACGTTAGCTACTGCGCAACAAAGTTTTAATGGAGTCAGCAAGCAAATGTTGCAACATCATCGTGGCGCCGCAGCGCCACCGTCATCTCCTATAAATATATCGCTTTCATTTCATTTCGGGAGATTAAGTTTTGTGGGAGCCTCCAGAGCTCATTGTCATCATATTCTCAGAGAGAAACATAGGAGGAAAAGCTGGAGACGTGGGAGCTCAAAGCTTGACAACCTTGGATGATCGGGTGGATCGTGACAACATCATTCTATGTTTTCTACCTTTATTCCCCTATTTAGGGTGTGTAAGCAACAATCAATTACCGTACTTTCTGAATATTGGTTGTAACTTTCAAATAAAACTCAGATTGTCTATGATTTTGAGGTTTAATCAGTTTATGAACATGTTTAGTTTATTAGTGATTGTATTTACCGAACATGATTTGTCTATGAATATGTTGTTTGACTAAGTTGTTGTGTGGTTGGAATGTAATAATTGGTGTTAATATGCAATTGTAATCATATATGGATATTTATGTTGTATGTTGGATTACTCATGTTCTTGTCATTCCGAACAACTCGACGGGGTTGTTTTGGTTGATCTTAGTGATGAACATGCCCTTGAAAAAGGCATGGTCCTTACGGATTAGAAGATGAGGAGAAATTGGTTTCGTGGCATTTAGACCCGCTTGAACCGTTTCTTGCAAATTTGCATGAATCAACCTCACCATTGGATCTAGATTGTCATGTCTTGATAACATGAATCTATCTCACCATTGGAGGCTAGATTGTCATACATTTACAACATGAATCTACCTCACCAATGGAGGCTTGATTGTCATGCCTTAACAGCTTGAATCAACCTTACCATTGGATTTAGATTGTCATGCCTTGACAACATGAATCTGTCTCAACATTGGAGGCTAGACTGCCATGCCTTGATAGCATGAATTTACCTCACCAATGGAGGCTTGATTGGCATGCCTTGACAACATCAATCAATCAATGAATCTAGATTGTCATGTCTTCACAGCATGAATCTATCTCACCATCGGAGGCTACATTGCCATGCCTTGACAACATAAATCTACCTCACCAATGAAGGCTTGATTGTCATGCCTTGACAACATGAATAAACCTCACCATTAGATCTAGATTGTCATGCCTTGACAACATGAATCTATCTCACCATTAGAGACTAGATTGTCATGCCTTGCCAGCATGAATCTAACTCACCAATAGAGGCTTGATTTTCATGCCTTGACAATATGAATCATCCTCACCATTGGATCTAGTTTTCATGCCCTGGCAACATGAATCTATCTCACCATTAGAGGCTAGATTGTCATGCCTTGAAAACATGAATCAACCTCACCATCAAAGTTTGATTGTCATACCTTGGCTGCATGAATCAACCTCACCATTAAAAGATATATTGTAAAGAAAAGACAACATAGAAGACTCCATTATTAATTTAAGGAAGTTCTCGCAAAATGTTATAAGTATATATTGAAGTATCAACAAAGGAGATTCAACTAAAAGAAGTTCTTCAAAGTTTCTTGGTGTTGAAGTGTGCAGTCTAGCCTCACACCCTATGATGTATGCAACTTTTTTTCATGCCCTACGAACCAACAAAAAGACATGCGCCATGCTAGACACATGCTTCAAAAGATGCAAGTATTTTATGCAAGAGGCGCCTCAACAAGAGCCCCTTCCGAAGAAGAAGTAATAATAGGCGGACTCACCTACTTAAAACCATAAGAATGAGATAACTCGGCAAGCCACTCATCAATAGTAGGGATCACCAAGCTCAGCTAGCTCTCCAAGCTCAGTTAGCTCTCTAGCCTCAGCTAGCTCTCCTTGCTCAACTGGCCCTCCAGGCTTAGCTAGCTCTCCATGCCAGTTTGGCCTCTATGCTTAGCTGGAGCGCCATGCTTAGCTAGCCCTCTATGCTAAGCTGACTCTCCATGCTTAACTAACTCTTCATGCTCAGCTGACTCTCCATGTTCAGCTAGCACTCTAGACTCAGCTGGCCCTCCCTACTCAACTAGTATCCTAGGCTAAGTAAGGACCTTTTGCCCAACTGGAACTACCTAATCAACGGAGATAACTAACTCTGACCCATAAGCCTTTTTCTTGGATAAAGAGCACTCACAAAAACAAACCAAAAGAAAAATATTTTAAAATTTCTAAGCCTAGAAAGGTGCTCTTCACTCCTCTCCTCGTCCCAGTGAGCTGTTGTTCGTCTTCCATGACCATAGCTCCTCGCCCCAACGAGCCATTGTTGGTCTTCCATGACTATAGCTCCTTGCCCCTGCAAGCCAATGTTGGTCATTCTCCATGACCATATCTCTCCTCGCCCCAGCGAGCTAGTGTTGGTCATTCCATGACCATAGCTCTCTTCGCCCCTACGAGCCAGTGTTGGCCATCTTCCATGACCACACCTCTCCTTGCAACTGCGAGTCAGATGGTCACTTCGCTTGACCCTATCTCTTCTCGCCTAAGCAAGTCACTCTAGTCTCCTCCAGCGACCACATGACACCTTAGGCAAGCAGGCTCACCTTAAGAGACAAAACTCAAAATTTGGTTAAGTTACAAAAATACTTAGTCACCTGCTTCCTAAAACTCACCTTGACAAAGCTTCATCAAGACCATTGTCATGGCCTCACCAAGGCTCTCTCAAGAGAAATCATATTCAAGACCCAATGGCCTTCTACGAACCCTCTTGGAAGACTGAAGGCATAAGATCCAAGGGAAATATTATTCTAATTCTACTAGCGCTAGAAAGAAGGAATGACAAGAAGCTAGAGCTAACAAAGGAAAAAATCAAGACCAATCTTACTATCACTCCAATGCAATAAGAAAAGCATGTCAAAGGTCTAAAGATATCAAAAAAGGATCCCTTGAACCAACTCTAGGACCCTAAGAGGGTCAAAATTCAACAAAAATCGTTGACTTCCAACAGACACGAGGCACCGCGCGCCCAACCCCCACGTCGCAGTGCTGAGCCTATGAACAGTGGTGGACAGCACTCCCTTTTCCTCTATTTTTGACCCATTTCAAGCTTTTAATCGTTGATTTGGGGATGAAATAATTACCCAATCAACTTGAAACTTGTAGGAAAGATCCTTGGGGATGAGAGGAGTCCATAAGCTAGTCTCAGCAAGGCTAACCCCAACAAGCTAGTTCCAGCAAGGCTAACCCCAGCAAGGCTAGTCCCAGCAAAGCTAGGCCTAGAGTTCCAGTAAGCCTAGGACTTCTAGTAAAATTCAGTAACGAATTCAACTAAGCATGGAAGCACTTCTAGAAAGCCAAAAACTCCTCAAAATTCTCTAAATATTATTTTCATGGGGTTTGAGGTGCGAATCTAGGCTCAAAAATAGCCCTAATAGTAAAACTGTAGTAGTTTTGTCCTCCTAGCAACAAAATGGGAATAAGGCTTTCCTCCTAGCAGCAAAACATGACTAGAGCTATCCTCCTAGTAGCAAAAATGTTGATAGAGGTGTCCATCTAACATCCAAATGTGGATTAGGCTGTCTGCATGAGGCGCCACGATGCTAGGTCTGTTCCAGCGCCACTTGTGCAATTAGCCTCCAAACACTCCTTGGATGACTCCTCTTGACCCCAGATGACATATAATGATTCCAAGCATTATAACAAGGCTGATTCAAAGCTTAGACATTGCCAAATAACCTTTACAGACACATCAACAAGCTTCAACATGGAATATCCTTAAAGCTATGCGTTGCAAAGCACTAGCTCATGAAAGGCTCAGTGAGCATACTAGCCTCAAGGTATCGCAACCTCTATGCTTCCAAGCATTTATGACTATACCTCTCATAGTACTAGCTCACTAGGGTCTTGTCAAGCTCTCAACACACTTCCATGCATCTATGGCTATACTTCACAAGGCATAGACTCACCTAGGATCATGGAAAATCCAAAGGAAAACAAGACCAAGTCCACCTCTACAACCCACATGAGCAACAAGTCCAAAGATCAAGAAACCCAACACCCCAAAAAGGGCTAAAAGAGGACATAAGATCAAGTGATCCATTTGGGCTTCAATAGCCAAATGGGCTTAGATGAGCTTCATTTCTTCACCAACCAATCACGCCACGACAAGTGGCGCAAGATAGTAAGAAACTCTATAAATACCCCCTCTTCCAAAGGGAAAGGGATTCACAATTTCGTTTCATTTTCTCATAACTACACACTTCATTTTCAGAGCTTCTCTCATAAATGCTTTCTCTCTTTAGAAAAGCTTTAGTGTCTACTATTCAAAGGACTTACCCTCACACCCAAGGCGGAGTTCTGGTAACTCCACCCCATGTTCTTCGTTTCTTTGGTGTGTTTTCCTTTCACAAGCTACAAGTTCTAGGAGCTGGACAACACCTAAGCTTGGAGATTGGAATTGAGACACTAAGACTCTAGGCTCCTAACCTCAACATTCAAGATTAGACACTTGGACTCTTATGATAGAAACCTTGACATTGGAGGAAAAGAATCACAATAACAACAACAACAACAACAACAACAACACTCTCAGCTAGTGTGATCGCTTTGACCAAAAGTCAAAACGAGCACATCGAGTTATATTGGGGGGGTCGCTCAATTCTATGTTTTCTTCGATTTGGTCTTACAAAGAAGTGCCTAGATCTTGGTAATCAGCCTTGTGTTTGTCATGGAGTCAAGCGATCTTCAAATACAAGTGTTGGATTCTCATTATCTAACAGTTGTACCCAGGCCTCGAGCGGATTTGATTTATCTATGTAGTGTTGAGGTCTCTTCTAAGTGTATCGTAACACGTATATTTGATTATGGATTTTGTAGAGATCCATTTGGGGCGTGTGATAACCCTTTTTTTTACAAGCTCTTTGCAGCTATTTATTCCTTTGGAGGAATTTATGGATGTTTGAGAATTGAATTTTTCTTGATAGCTCGTCCCTGGCAAATTGACCACAACATCTCTCAAAATTCATCATAAGGTCGTTGTTAGAACCTTACTTTAGCTCATTTATGATTAGCTAAGGAAAGTTTGACTAAGAGGATCTCACCCGAACTCGTTAATGATAGCTTAGGGAAGGTTGTTGAGCGAGTTTCTAGGTCTCGATCATTGATGTTCGCTTGTTTGTCTTCAATTTTTGCCGACATTGGTATTTTATATATATATATGAGTAATCTGGGCATCAGTTGACTGATATAACTTTATATCAGTTGCACTAATGAGGTGATGACACCTCATTTAAAATCATGGATCCAAATGGGTAGCTCCGCTCACACAAATTCACTTGGGTGGGTATAAGTGAAATTTGATGAGATTTCATCACCTCATTGGCTTGGCTAAGTTGCAACTAATATAAAGTTATATCAGTCAACTGGTACACATTTTACTCTCTCTCTCTCTCTCTCTCTCTCTCTCTCTATCTCTCTCTCTCTTTCTTTCTATCTCTACATATAAAATTAACAAATTGGTACATTTTATTAGAAGACTTAGAGGTCAAAATAAAAGTATAAAAATACCAAAAAAGAAGTTATGATATAGGATCAGAACTTCAAATTGAAAATGAAATAGAATTTGTTTTTTTATAAGCAAGCATAATAAAATAGAATTAAAAAATGAAGGTAAGCAGGAACTAATATAAATGTTGAAACTTTTAATTTTCTCCACACTAAGGAATATGTGTCGAAAGACAAGCGCGTTGCGGGCTAACCACATATACCAAAGAGTAATCAAACAGAGTGCCTCCCAAACTTAATGACTCAACTTTCTCCCCCTTAAGCAAGAAGACTAGCCAACTAAAAGAGCAATACAGTCAAGAGGCAAAGTTGAGCTCACAAACCACCAAGAGCACCAAATCAACAAATGTGAGCAAGAATCAATAGCGGCATCACACAACTTACAAGAACGGTCCAAATCCGAAGGCAAAATACCTTGATAAGATAGAGAATTATGGAAAACATTGAATCTTTGGAGGAATGAACGGTTTCCAAATAAGTTTGTGATAAGCGAATCAGATATGCGAAGAAAGTGAGTATAGAATATCATAAGCTCGTTTAGTAGTGAACTTATCGGACTTTTCTTGATCCTACACAAGCCTGTCTGACGTCAAGACAGATACTAGAATAGACGCCATCACTGACGAGACCTCATCTTGCAAGTCCAGCTTCCAATTAACCTCTTAGCTGCCAACGAAACAAACTGGCTAAATATGGAAACAAAGCAGCGATCATGAAAGAGATGAACCTACTCTTCCAAATGCACAATGAGAAAATGTGACTGCAAGGACTGATCCACAACCCAAATATCAGTCCATAATTTCACGCTTTTACCATCACCAGCTACCTATCACATGCTTCAAGAGCCAGGCAAATCAGTGAATGCCAGAATGCTACGCAAATCAAGTAAACAGCTCACCACCAAGGATGAATTTCTTGGATTTAATTCCCTCAAAGACAATGAGGATGACTCCCAACCTAACTTAGCACATAATACATTTTTCCAAAGAGAATCCAGTTGCGCACCACCTTCCTAATAAGTTGACATTTGCCTGATACAACTTTCGTATACCAAGGCCGCCATGAGATCAACGTGAAGCAACCAATGACCATCTCACTTTGTAGAAGCCACGGCTAGTGGAGCAACCCGACCATAGAAAGCGCCTCTCAATAGCCTTAAGAATTAAAATGACATTTTTTGGATTGTTAAATAAAGACATATTGAACAAAGGAAATAAGTAAGCACGAACCTAATTAGAGTGACACGCACTCTAAGTGACATATATTTATTTTGCCAAAGAGCGAGACGCTTACAAAACTTGTCAATTATACCTAACCAAGAGCTAACTGTGCGAGGGCTACAACCTAACTTGAACCAAAGATACGAGATGGGGAACGATGCAGTTTGGCACCCCATGAGTTTGGCCAAGATTTGAGTAACGTCTAAGTCAACATTTATTGTTATTAATCGGGACTTATGAAAATTTATTGACATTCTGATGCCATCTCGAAGCACTAAAGAACACACTTAATATTTGTAATTGATGCGCTTAAATTTGAGATATCTAGGAAAAGAATTGTGTCATCGACAAAATGAAAATGAGAAATGGAGATGCGACCAATTTTAACACTTGAAAATTTCCCCTGAGCTTCAACAAGAAAAAGATGTAGTGCCTCGGCTACAATGATGAACAAAAAAGGCGATATGGGGCAACCTTGCTTAACTCCCAGCGAGTTACTAAAATTACAGGAAGGAGAGCCATTGCAAAAATAGAGATAGATGACGCCAATAAATTTGCAATCCAAGAGTGAAATTTTGCACCAAAACCCATGGATTGCAGACAAAAATCAATGAACGACCAATCAATTCTATCAAAAGCTTGTTGGAACTCAGGCTTTACAACTACTGCAGGAGTGCGCCAAGAGTGATCAAAATGAATAAACTCCCCTACTATGAGTATGCTATCAAGAATTTGGCGGTCCTTGATAAAGGCTCTATGCACATCACAAATTAGGCCCCCAATAAAAGGCTTAATATGGTTTGCTAGCAGCTTTGCAACACTTTTGAAATGCGCAGACACCAAATTGATAGGCCTGAAATTATTGAGACCTTGCGGCGAGAGAATCTTTGGGACTAAAGGCAGGAAAACCGAGTTTATACCCTTCCGAATATTCCCTGAAGCTAGAAATGCCTGAACAAAAGACAAGACACCGAGCTGAACTATGTTCCAACAAGACTGAAAAAGAACATACTGAAGCCATCCGGTCTCGGGGCTCTCGAACCATCACAACTGAAAACTATTGAGTGCAGTTCATCCAAAGTGACAGGTTTCTCAATCTTAGCACATGTTGCGTCTGAAAGTGTCTTGAAACCGAGACTCTCAAGGAAAGGCCTCTCAAAAACGGAAAGACACTCTTAAAAAAGACACAAGCAAGATCTTTGACTAACTTTAGATTGCAAACCCAATGGCCAGAACTCATAACCCTGAGATTTGGTTATGAGCCTGGCGAACAAAAGCAATTAATAATGTAGTTTCTTTGTCGGAGAAATAATAATGAGAGAGATCATGTAGAATTTTCTAATTTTAATTGTATTCGATCTTCAACCTTCAATCTTTGTTCTTCTTCTTGATCCGATTCGTTGACCCCGACTCAAATTTTGTTTCCTTAACAACGTGGGGAAAGGCTTGCATCTTGTTGAACCCTTTTGTTACTTGGGTGTTTTGTTGAGCCAGAAACATGTTGAAGGATCTCGAACGTCATTGATGATTCTTTACATCAAGGTGGCTTGGACCCATTAGGGAGCAAAGTGTCATGTCAGACTCTCTTGTTACTTAGGTAGTGGGTTAAACCAAATGTAAGGAGCTTAAGCGGCTCTTATAATTTCATTCTTCGAGGCACCTTGAGCTTGCTGGGACCGAGCCGAACGAAAGGTCATTGTATGGACCTTGGGTATTTCTTTGTTTGTGGGATTATCTCACAAGAAATTTTAATCAAACTCTTTGAAGGGAGCTTCGGAAAAGTGATTGCACGTGCGCACTTGTTATTTCAGATATGAGGCTTTTCATTTGCCTCCTACTTTGTTGTTGTCATTTGGCTTTTGTAGCAATTTTTTAGTGATATTTTGAGGCAAGAAATGGTGTGGAAATCTTTGCCTTAAACTATTGAAATGCTAAGTTTTTTTAGGAGGGTCATGTCGTTTCGAAGGACCTCGTATTTTCTTTGAGGGGCTCGACTCATTTGAGAATGTAGAGCCAAAACTCAATCTTTGAACGTGTGTTCAGGCCACACTCATTTATGTGGTATCAATACTGGAATCCTTTAAAAGAAAAGTGATGTCACATGAGAAAATATGCCTTTATTCTATGTGATCACTATAGGACTAAACCACTTGGGTGACCATGAATTTAAATTCAATCATAACCATCGTCATGGGGGATGCACATGAGGCCATTGATTCGTGCTCAACATTGTCACCACGGGGGTCTGCCCATAATAGAATTATAAAACTAAGCTCAAAGTTTGTCATCATGGGGCCTTTCTCATAGGGGATTGAAGTTCTTCCGGTGTTTTTGTTTGCATATAACTTCAATCAACTCTTTGTCTGCTCATATATGTAGTTTATGAGTAAGATCTTAGATTTTATCACGCCAACCCTTTCATCACGCACAGACGTGAAATTTGGATCTATTTGCATTAATACTTTGGCCACTCCCAAGCGGATACTTTGATTTTGGACCGGAAACATGTGACTTGAAATGAAGTGAATGGTAAAAATAAAAGGGATCAAATCGATTAGGTTGGTTTGAATCTGTGTCGGGTCCATATTGACATGGTCGGTCCAAAAATGAACAACCCTATCAGTTATTATAGGGTTAAAGGCACCGGTGGTACCCAAACCTTGGGTTTGAATCCAATTTAGTACCTAAGTTTTAATTGTACCAGAGTTAGTATCCAAACTTTGATTTTCAACCCAATTTCGTACCTGCCATTATTGTTGTTAACTAAGCCGTTAAATTTTGGTGATGTGGACATATAGGGCTGATATGACAAGTTTTGAGTCATGTGAGAGATCATGTGGCTTTTTGAAATAAAAAAAGAAATAAAAAATTAATAATAATAGTGCTGACTAGGCATGGAATTCATTTTTTAATTTAAAAAATAAAAATCAAAAATCAATATTCCTCTAATATCATAGCCCGTCAGAGCTTCTCCGACACCGGTGGTCATTGTCGGAGCTCACCACTTTTACTGTGTGGAGATAAAATAACCAGATCTGAAAAGGTCCCTTTCGTAGGCCATGGAAGTCAGCCCTAGTGTTTCCGTAATCACACATTGTTTTTGCCATGGAAGCTTTCCGCAGTCGTCGACTCCGCCGTCCCCACCGTCGCCT
>JAYMTA010002488.1:0-16429 GCA_036897625.1 Pelargonium cotyledonis | reverse complement strand
TCTCTTCCCAGCCCAGGAGGGGATAGGCAGTCCCTTCCCTTCCTTATCTTGTACTTTTCTTATTCTACTCCAACTCTTTGATGCAATTTCCATCTTCCAGCAGGAGAGAGGCAAGTGGGGCCCAAGGGTTTAATGCCTCCCTGGGGCCGGCCACAAGAGGGAAGAGGGGAGGGGTGAGGCCGGGTGGACCCCACCTCCTGGCTGTGCGCCCCACGTGCCTAGGTGGGTCCACGTGGCTCACGCGGCTCCCAATCCCTAATTCCCAATTGCTGACCCTAATTCCCAATTCCTATCTTCCAATTTTGACTTCAACCCTTGACCGATTTTTTATGCCGAATCATTAACTTTTTGCAAAATTCAAAACAAAAAAGCAAGACACTTATTTCAGGATGGAGAGAGTATAAGATATTAGCTAGGCAGACTTTCAAGAGTTCATGTGAAACCACTTAGATTGATAAAGTGAACTCTTGCTTTTGGCAAATCTCATTAAATTATTCACAAACTGTGGCGGAATGCATAAAGAGACATGCTTACACCATGTACAGAGGGTGCATGGGCTGACACATAAAAGAAATAACTTACTTGTCCAAGATTAAGAGCTTGTTGCTTTGACCTAATGCTTGAATGACGTCCAACCCAAACATATAGTTCTCTGTGGCAATCTAGTACCATAACATCTTCAGTAGTTAAATCATCCTGCGTGAAGTTGTATATCTCTTTCACCTGAATTTTTTTAAACCCAAATAAAAATTAGATTTCACCCCAACTAGAAGTTGTTCATGCACAACTGTTGATGAAGGTTCGCATGTTATCTATATTAGAAAATGTCCAACATGAACCAGCTTTTGACATTATGAATTTGATAGTGGGGCTAGATGAAACCAACAAAGTTTTCAAAGTTACAACTAGTGACTCAGAAGCTGAAAATGATAAAGCTTCCGGGATTCGGGTTGGTCAGTTTGAAAGTACTGGACAACATAAAATTCAGTGGACAGAATTTCACAATCACGCAACATGTTACGTTTCCATTTCATGTACTGTAAGCGAAAGTTCAAGTTTTTGTGACTTTGTACATACAAACTGTAAGAAAGTTTAAGGTCATAGTATATATCATAAAGGTCAATTAAGTAAGGAAATGCATCCTACAGAACTGTTGAGATGCGTACCTTCAGGTTACCTGTAGCAATTCCAACCAAATAGCAAAAGACCGGAACCCACCGTTAGACATGCATTTACAGCCAATTATAGAAAGGGGTATTTCTGAACCAAGAAAGAGTGACATTAAATTTTTAAGAAGTGAGAATCTAAAAGAAAGGTAAGTTTGCCTACCGTCAACACTGGTCAACGTAAACAAATGTGGATCTTCTGCCCATCCTTTAATGTCTTTCTCTCTTGGATACTCTGCCTTGCCGCCAAGTGCATTCCAGAATATATCGGGTTCACTCCCCTCCCTCACAGAAATAGGTTGCCATTTTGGCTGCATTTCAAATATCAATATCTTATTTCATTTCACCTATTCACAAAAGAATCTTACTTCATATCCAAGTTCAGAAGAGACGATTATATACATTTATTATTTCCAAGATTCTGTCAAGAAGATCATGGTCTTTGGTCGAAGAAAGATTCCCGATCCAAGTAAAGACACAAGTCCCACTTTGCAGGATGTAACAATAGGATGAGTTAAGGGAGTTTGGCACCTGAAACAGATCCATTCACGATAAATCAATACTCAGATTGAAGACTCTCATGGTTGGTTATTAACCCACTCAAATATTAGATAGTGTATTGATAGGTACTTACTGACATTTAGCTAGGTGTAAGAAAATAGAAAATATCATAGAATGTTGGTCTCACAAATGATCTGACAAGCTTGTATGTGTGTGTGTGTGTGTGAGAGAGAGAGAGAGAGAGAAGTGGGGGATGTAATTATACAGATCCATCCAAGCCCTTGAACTTACCTGATCAACTTGGATGGCTTGCATGTTATTTGGACTGGTCCCTTGAACTCGAAATAGAGCTATTTTCTTTTCATCAAAAGTTTCATCCATAATACCTTTTTCTTCTATGAGCTTCTTATACCGTGTACTCATACCTCCCTACAAGGCAAGAAAATATACCAGAAGAATGGGTCAACATTAACTGCAGACAATTTTGAGAAATAATTTTGTCAGAATGTGAGATCATACCTTGAAAATAATTAGTCTCTGGAGAATCAAGAAAAACTGAACTGGCTCCTTATCCTCAGTAAGTTGAGCCTGAACAAATAATGGGAGTTAGAATAGGAGCCATTTGCTTGAATAATGAAGAAAAGAAAGTCAATGGTTAACGTGTAGCATCTGGTCAGCTAGCTGAAGTAATACATATCATAATTGAATGTATATTTCATAAATCATGCATATAAGCATATCAAAACAGAACTAACCACAACTGGATTGCCCCTGTTTGAGTCAACAATGACATTCAAATGGGAGATAGCATCAACTCTATCTTCCTGCGTGAAAATAATATGATGAAATGAGAAGGAAAAGATTTAACACTTCATTAAGGGAGCTAAAGTGAAGGCGTAAATGTTGATTCATATGCATTAAAAAGAAATTTGCTATAGATTCCAGAAGACTTATTCGATAATAGATTAGACACTGAGGACTTTAGTCCCCAAATAAGAAAGTATCAATCTGCAACTCAAGCAGCAAAAAGTTTCAGCTATATTTACCATAACACTTGCACGGCCAATCCATGCATAATATATATTTTCGTCCCTTCCGTTGTCAAGATATGTATACTTCACAATGTAGCAATCTCCAGTGAAAAGCTTTGTTTGTTCCACAACTGGAAGAAGAGATAGTTCATCACCATTAACCCGCCAGACCTGAAATTTTAGCATTGCATCTATCCATCAACACAATATACAGGGACCACAAAGAAGCTCTCAAGCATTTTTTTTTTCAGTAAGATGCTACTTTAAGTGTGCCCCTGCAGTTTATGTACTGTTCACAGTCTTCTTCAGGGAGCTCCTTCACATCATAACCTTGGTGCTTGAATATTGCTGAAAACAGAGGTGAAGTGAAAATTAGACGCACTAAAAAAATGGGAGTACTATAATCAGTACTGCTAGAATTCTTTACAACTTTGTATTGGGATGAGAGTTACTAAACCTGCAACTTTTTCTCGACCTTCTTCATACAGGTTAGCCTCCACTGTGTGAGGCCAATTATCAAAGTATGACTTGAATTTAACAGTCTCTAATCCTTCGGTTAAAAAGGTCAGATGGGTCTCAGTTAATCTGCCCTGAGTTCGGAAAAAATTCTGAAATATAAAAAGCCATTAAATTAGATCTGGAATTATTGCCCATGGCGATAGAAGGTAGAAGCTTCTTAATATAGACTATGACTTATTCTCCATGCAGCCAACAGACTTCCCTTTTTTTCAATATGGGGTAGAAGCTTCTCTAGATAGACTATAACATCTATCAAAGGTTACGAAATTAGAATATAACACATTTGGAAGCTTTCCTTACTAAACAGAATAAGAAATCCTTGTTTAACAAAGTAAAATGGGTTTAAATGTCCCAGATTGGGCTGTAAAGTGAAGTAGGATACATGTAATTAGTGTCTTGACCATGACTCTGAGGCGACTACTAGTAATAAAGTCAAATGACCATATATGTACCTTATTCATAGTTAATCTGATCAATATATTAAATTATTAAGTCCTAGTGATGGTACATGGAAATTAGAAAAGGCGCAGCACCTAGCCTTAATATATTTGGCTCGATAACAGAAAACTTTTTGGCAATGTCAGCTTGTCAAAAGCCACATCACTGGATAGGTCTGAGAATTGAGTGGTTTCTAATTTTCCAACAAGCATATCCTCCTCACTCTGCTACCACTTCAAACAATTCAATCATTTCTCTTCTATGAAATTGCATGCACTGTGTGTGTGTGAGAGAGAGAGGAGAGAGAGAGAGAGATAGAGTACTTCAACAGCTGATATTGATGTCTTCCGCTCTGTTATTAAGGTATTTCTTCCCATCCAAACAAATATCTCAGTAATGCAGTCCAGCATATAGCACTTGTCTTTCTCAAGCATTTCTTTATTTCGTGAATTAGATTCACAGCGACAGAGTTTTCCCTGAATAGTTATCCTGTTGATGCAAGGAATTTATTGAGTTCATAGAGAAAAAAGGTACACCATTACTTTCGAAAGAAAATAAAATAAAAACAACTTGGTCATTCATGGTCTGATGACAGTTAAGAGTCAGGGAGTACAGCCATTTCAAGTTTTATGGATTGAAATAGAAGTCACACGTCTTTGTTGACTTACTCTTATGGATGCCACCATTTCTACTCATCTAAAGTTTCAGTAAACATAGCAGGAATATGCATGCTTGGTACACAAGTCTTTGCAACATTGGGAGTAGAAATAAGTACAACTAGCTCAGATGGTTTTAAGAGTAAAAGTGAACTCACCAAAACAGTTTTATAGGTGCAGTATCAGGTTGCATTGGAACAGAAGAAGGTGAATCCCGTGGAATGGGAGCATAACCACCAAATAAACTCCAGAACTCACCAACATCAGCATCACCAACAAATTTTCCATCCTCTACAGCAATTAAACAATTAACAGTTGCAATATCTCTTCCCTAAGGAACCAAAGGAAAAAAGGCAGGAGTTAAACAACTGACAATTTCCCAACCTATAGTAGCAATCTGACACTTCCCATCATGCTTATTCTCTTTGATAAACTGAACAACTTCCAAGCCTTTTGCTCTTTCTTGTATGCTAGAGTTACACCCACTGAAGAGGAAAATCTTTGATGCAGTGTCAAGTATGAAAACATCATCATGGTTCAAGGATGACCGAGAGAAAGGCACCTGATCAGCATGTAGGTATTGGTTACAATTTAGCCATTCTTAGAAACTACCTACAACTACTTTTAGGTATTTGTTAAAGAAACAAGATGTTAAAAACAAAACTATCTTGCCACCAAAGAGAAATGTTGACCTGGAATCAATATTGTAAGATATTTGTTCCTAACAAGTAGGTATTGCTGATAATATGACTCACCCAACTTATTCATCAAAACTTCAAATAAGCTTACTTCTTTAACATGAACAGCATGGTCTCCCTTGCATGTGAACAAGCTGATTTGGTATGTTTCACCATTCAGGAGCTTTGGTTGTGAACGATACACTCCTTCTATTGGTATGATACAAGGTTTGAAGTATGACAAGAACTTCTCTGTTTCTAGGCCTTGAACTTCCCTATATTGCACAGCACATGACCCCAGAGCTGCATCTAATTCAAGGGCTTTGTCTGATGCCAAGGCTGAGTCCACCTACCAATAGAGTAAACAACTCTGAAACATACTGAAACAATGAGTTACTATATACAAATTACTCAAATCAATGCCCAATCTTAACAGATATGGAATTATGTGATGCCCATTTAGATTGCCTGAGCCATCTATGGCAGTTTTTACCCATCAGTCTCCTCGGTTAACGTCTCATATGACAACAATATTGATTTGAGACAATCATGTGGATGCTCTTTAAGTCAGAACCATCTTCCTTTCCGTTAAAACAACAATTAGGGAACATGTTGATTGCACTCTGCGGATAAGCTTTCCAGCATGAGATAAAACAATGTAGTGACTAATGGCTCCCACACACTCCGTAAAACATTTGAAGCTGGTCACTGGTCAGTAGCTCCCACAGTTGCAAGTGTTATGTTATTCGTAAATTTCTAAAATCAGTAACCAATGGCTCGACAGGTTTAGAAATGTACAGAAGCTTCAAATGGTACTATCTTCATGAATATATGAGAAGAGATGGGTAGAAACCTCATTTGCATCATTTCCTAGCCAATAATGTATATCGTGATGAGGAGGGCTGTTTTTAAACAGTACAGTCTGTTTCAAACAAATGAATAAAAATGTCATACTCATTGTCAATACATAAAATAAAGCTCATAAAACTATGAAGGCAAGATAAACATATAATATTAAAAGTGAAGCCATTTTGAGGAAGGTTTCAGTGGCATCAATCAAGGATAAAATTAACAGAGGCCCCGCGTGGATATAGTTTGGCCACGTTCAACAGAGATGATTGCATCATTAAAGCCTGGTTCAAATTGAGTGGGAGACAAGAGCAAAGGGAAAACCTGTAATAATATGTATAAAGTGAAGTGGAGGTAGTGAGGAAGGATAAGGTAATTTGGTACATCTTTAGATGGTATTGTTGTGGAGTGATCATAATGGAGAAGAAAGATATATGCACCACCCTAGTCTAACTACAGGACACCAGGAAAGCTTCTAACAATAGTGGACCCCATGTCAATCAAAAGCTTAATAAATGTTCTTATAGATCTCTAGTAAAACTCATTCCAAAAACGTACGTTCAGAACTACATATGCACTTCCAGAATAGAATTTCCCATGCAAGGCCTTTGGGACAGGTACCAGCCGGAGGCTCTCAATGCACCAAATTTCCAAACCACTAAATGTAAGAAGGTTAAGAACAGAACAGTGGATTCAGCAATAGAAAAAATATATGAGTAAAATAGGAGATAAAAAAAAATCCAAGACATACAAATATAAAAAAATCCAAGACATACAAATATAGTATACCACATCCTCCTAGAGGATTACTAGTATACTCCGAATGCAAAATAGAACAGCATGATCATAAAGGAAATCATTTACTAAAGACAAAATGTATTAAATTATCAGGCCTACTCAATCACATTGCATAAAAGGATACAGCTTAGCTCCGGCGCCATGGAATGCTGAATCAATTTCATGTGCAAAATTAGACATTATCTCTCATAACTCAAAACTATCCCCTGAGTAATAGCAATGTCTTTCTGCAGTCAATGAATTAAAGTTAGTTAACTAGAAATAAGTAGAATCTTCAGAAAATCAAATCAATGCAGCGCGTTTTACACGGCATCATAGATTGTCAAAGCTCAAACCACTAGAGTCAGCTTAATTGTTGCAGTAACTTCATAACTACTCAGTATCACTCAAAATTAACGAGGAATCAGAGATCAAATCAAAACAACGCGATCCGAACAAGTGAAGTGGAAACAAATTGCGAATCTAAAGGCAAAATACAACTAATCTTCGAACAAACTTGTTGAAAATGAAGTAAACAATGTAACAAAGAAACAAAAACTGAAGCAGCTTTCCGAACATTCAAATGAAACTCTGGATCCACCATTTCCGAACAAAAAAGAAAAGAAAAAAAAAAACTTAGTCAAACATTACTTACACACTTCACCAATTTTCTCAGGACGATAACGATTCAACCGTTGAAGACCGGAGCAGATCCGATCGCAGAGATCAATCGGTTCGGAGAAGAAAATAAAGAGCGAACAAAAGCAGAGAATATACTCGTTTCTGTGTATCCAGAAAGAGAAAATGGAGAAGTTTGGGACGATGGTGGAACCGAAAGGCATGGTTTAGTCTTTATGGGACAGCTCAGCAGCGGGAGGGGGGTGGGGTCAAGTTATCTATTATGTCTTGCTGGTAATGGAAGGAAGAGACAAATAAAAGGTTGGGGTTGGGGATGGTATTTATATACCACGCGTATTTGGAATTTTGGAGCCCCCACGAGAAGACAACAGAGTCATGAGGTTTGATTGGGGTTGGTTTTCTGGTTCCGAGCCGTTACTTTCACGTTTTTGCTTCCTCTGTTGTTGGCTCCATCTTCTTGGTTTATGCTTCTTCTTCTTTTTAAACGTAATAATGGAGGCCTTTATTTTTATTTTTTTGATAAAATAATAATCAGAAATTAGCAAGGGTTATTTATATTTTTATATTGTCTCTTTAATTTTTGATATTCTTATAGCAACGAGAAGTAAGTAAATGTTACAGTGATTTTGGCGAATGACAACATAGTACTTGACGTTTTGCGTCATGTCACCCCTCTCAATACAACTAAATCACACACCTCCCAAAATCAAGATGTATGCATGGCTACCATGTGACTGCAAAAGTCCCTTGCCCACGGAAGCCTCGTGAATCCGGCTACCAAATGATTGCGCACAAATATGAAGTTTTCGACCATCGAAAAATCACTGAAAGTCACCGAATAAGGTAAACAAAACGAAACTTTCAATCATTGAAGAAGGTAAATAGAGCCTTCATTTAATCACCAAACAAATCATTCATCCATCGAATAATATAAACGGAACATTCGATCATTAAATAGGATAAACAAAACATTTTAGACACAAATGAAGTATAGGGATGCCACCCCCTCGAAGAGTAACTCATAGGAACACCAACTTTCTTAAGAACAACTTTTGTCACAATGAGCCGGACAACTATTAGTTGAATCTCAACCATTAATATCTTGGACGAGTTTTTTCCTCTCATTGTTTAAAGATTACATAAGTAAATACAAGACATTTTAGCTCTATCAAACTTAACAATAAGAGAATTGTTGCCCCTATGGTATTTTACGTTATTGATTTTAATGAAACATTATTGGAAAAATACATACTAGCATTAAAAAGGAAATATTTGTTCCATTTTTATCCCTTTGGCATCCATCAAAACGGTGCGTTTCAGTTCGCTCATTCGTTCCCAAACCCACAAAGCCAGAAAGGCTAGGGTTTGATTTGGTCTGTTAATGGTCACTGGTCAGAGATTAGGTCTATTGAATCGGACTCGATCCCTTCACTTTCTTCTTCATCGAGCTGTTTGAAAAATTCTCTGCAACTCTGCCGTTGTTCTGGGTGTTCGAAATCGAGTCTCATCAGCTTGAAATCGGCGCAATCGCTTTTTTGAAATCTGAAGCTGAACCATGAATCCATTAACGTTGGTGAAGCGAATTCAGAGTATAAATGCAAAAGAAGCGACGCTAGGAATTTCCGAAGAAGCTTCATGGCATGCTAAATACAAAGATTCTGCTTATGTTTACGTCGGTGGCATTCCCTTCGATCTCACTGAAGGTGATATCCTCTCAATCTTTTCCCAGTAAGTATGATTTTTTCGCCATATTTCAAAGCTTCGCGATTAATTGAGTTTTGTATGAGGATGCATAGGTTACTTCATGTCTTTTTGTTGTGAATTTGATGTGATTTTTGGTGATTTAGTGTCTAAATTGAGTGATTTTATGGCACAAGTTTAGATAAACAACAGTAATTGACTTGTAGTTTGTTTTCACTTTGAGGTACTTGTATGGCTGATTTCTGCTTGCCAAGATTCATGTTTACATATGGCCAAAAACCCAATTTTGAAATTGATGTTTGCAAGAAAATGGGGGCATACATCAGATTATTGCTTGAATATTGTTCAGAAATGAATGAAATTCAAGTGTTGGTTTTGGTCTCCTTTTCGAAGAACAGGGTGTGGATAACTGATATACTAGACGAAATGGGCTTTAATGTTCCAAGTGCTGATGATAGTGTTTAAACCATTTTATGATAAAACTTCACATGTCACTTCCATCATGGTTTGCTTGTAATGTTTCAGAACTTTTCATTGTTTCTAAAGCATTTGTGTTAATTTGGGTACTCTTACAGATATGGAGAGGTTGTTGATGTTAATCTTGTTAGAGACAAGGGTACTGGAAAATCAAAAGGTTTTGCTTTTCTTGCATATGAAGATCAGAGAAGTACAATTCTTGCTGTAGGTTGGTCCCCCTGTTCTTTTCTCTGTTGTTTGTAGTTAAAGAATCATAAAATGATATTAACATGTATATCTTAGTTCGCTAACCTATGACATAAAAACACAGGGCACTTTTAATTTCCCTCTATTTTTGTATTTTTATCCTTCAGATAATTTGAATGGGGCACAGGTTTGTGGTCGCACTATAAGAGTTGATCATGTTACCAATTACAAAAAGAAGGAAGAAGAAGATGAAGAGACTGCGCAGCAAAAGAGGGAGGCACGAGGGGTTTGCCGTGCCTTTCAGCGAGGTGAATGCACTCGTGGAGCTGGATGTAAATTTTCCCATGATGAACAAGTAAGAATACTATAGATAATGCTTTGCTTGAATGCTCCATTTGTAATTATCTATGTTAAGTATATGGATTTGAATGTTCAAAATAAACTTGAAGGCATCTATATCTAGATATACTATTGAACATTAATAACATCAAACTTCTTATCATATGTATCTGATAATTTAATTGATACGACCTTGTAGTTCCTGACATGTACTGGATAATTGTTTTGATTATTATCGTAAATGGAGTGAGGACTTTGCTGTGTAGAATTCATTAACCAAAATAATTGTATATTTTGTTGTTGTTGGTCTCTATTTCACTTACCACCGGTGTCTTGACTTGGTATTGATATGTATCCACTCTGGAACCACAGGTTAGGATGTATTTGATTGCCTTAAGAATAGATACTTATGCTTATTTTCTTGTATTCAGAGAGCTGCAAACACGGGTTGGGGGGCTGAGGATAATAGAAACTCAAAATGGGGACATGATAGGTTTGAGGCACCAAAAAAGACTGAGAAAAGACCTGGTAACATTCCACCCTTTCGTGATCCTGAGCCCAGTTCTAGAGCAAAGACCAATGAAAGAGCTTTGGAAAGCAACCGTAAAAATGGTGATAAGGCAGTGGATAAGAGATCTGGGAGGTACAATGATGATGAATTTGAGCCAAAATCTGGAGAAGATCGTTCAAGGGTAGAAGAAAAGAGATCAAGAAGGCACATCGATGATGATTTGGAGCCAAGGCTCAGAGAAGGTAATGATAGGAGGAGGTATGATAAGAGATCAAGAAGGCGTGATGACTATGAACCAAAGTTGACAGAAGATCGTACGAGGGAAGAAAAGAGATCCAGAAGGGGCAATGACGATGAGTTGGAGCTGAAGCCTAGAGAAGATTATGACAGGAGAGAACAAACGAAATTGAGAAGACATGGTGATCATACAGCTCAGCATAAGTCACCAGAAGATCGTGATGGGAGGGAAGGGAAGAGACCAAGGCGACCTGAATCAGAATCCTATACAAGAGAAGATCGAGATAAGCGAGGAGGGGACAAACGGTCAGCGTATGATAGGTCTGAATCAGAATCCTATACAAGAGAAGATCGAGATAAGAGAGGAGGGGACAAGCAGTCAGCGCATGATAGGGATTCTTTTACCCATCGGCATAGGGAGAGATGATCACTGGTGTGATTTAGTTACAGAAACTGTATTCCCTTCCCTTGCATTTTTTGGCTGACTCTGGCAATACCTTTGTAACGTTTGATCTCTCCTTGCCCCTTATTAAGGGAAGGTTACCAATTGCTAAAACTCCCAATGCTACCTTGTAATGTTTGGTATTGTATTGTTTTAAATGATGATTTCTTCTTAGAGTATATTTGTGAAAGAAAATTGTATTAAAAGAAAAAGAAACTCTGAAAAAAGAAAGAGGAGATAGCTCACTCTGCCTGTTTAGAGCTTACAATTTGAGTATCAGATATGTTACTTTGGGTTGAACCTGAAATTTCCTAACTCAAATCCGACACAAAAGATTGCAGGTTGTGGATGAGATCATGTTTTATGGATAAAATGTGCGGGGTTGCCCGATCTATTTTGGGCAACTTGAATATGCAAAATATGTAAATCGAATTTTGGGTGCCCCCATTTAGATACAAACAGCCCCTTTGAGGACTTGTTGATCACATGATCATTTGCTTGAAATGTTCTTTATCTCAGTTTCCTTAGGCTCAAATTACAACACTCCATCTCTTTATATGCTCAGTTTGCATAAATGTATCCACATAATATGGTATTCAGTTACAACTTACAAGCAAGTCAAAACAGTTAAATTTGATTTGATTATATTCAATTGTCCAATTATTTAGTAGAAATTTGTTCAACAACACTGCTAAATTAGGGGGTTTACAATAGGAAAAAGAGAGACTAAATGTTGTAAATTCCATGTTAATCAGCAAGAGCAATAGAGAAAGGTCACACTGCTAAATTTTCAGGAGAATTGGCTCTTTAAGGTCAAATAAAGGATCTCCAAACCAATGGAAACAAGAAATTGAATAAACTGCTCATTATGACAGACAAATAAATAAAGGGAAAAAAAGAAAAAAGAAATAAACTTATGCTTGAATCATAATGACCTCTCCTCAGTCATCAACTTCAATTTTTGGATCTTCAGATACCATAAAAGGACCACCTTTCTCAATATCTGCAATAATTTGCTCTTTGCTCTCCATGCTCATTGTTGCTTCCATGTTTTCATTCATCAAAGATTCCTCTTCTGTAATGGAAGTCAACTCGCTTTTTCGGTCATGATCATATGCAGCAAAATTGTTTCCAAACATCGAATCATCGTTCACAACGGGAACGACAATCTGTTCCAAGCCCATGTTAGGACCTTGATTCGCATTTCGGTCCATTTGCTCCTCTGATATCTTCTGAAACTCAGCACTCTCCCAATCCTCTGCAATGACTATCGTGTTCTTGGTGTCCCAAGTCCTCAGGATTCTGTCAGGTCCTGGTTGCCACAACACATCTTCGTCGTTTTGTTTGAGAATGAACTTGTATTGAATCGGCAAATTAATAGGCATATCCTACCCAATATTCAAAAACTATGTCAGACGACTCAACTGAGTTTTTTTGTTTGTTTTGAGGTTTCTCGAAAGAAGTAGAATTGTTTTTTACCAGCTCAAGAGTCCAAATGTGCCCATCCGACCAGTTCAGTGGCAAGGCTCTTGATGGATCCCAAGAACCAATTATGGGATCATCCCCGACGAGGAGGAAGTTTTCGCCATAAGAACACTCCTTCTGCAACTGGAATCTTACATGAACTGTCTTCCAGGGCTCTGTCACAAACCATAAATCAACATTGTTGTGTCAATGCAAATATATATGGAGATCGAAATTTGCTATAAAAAAAACTTACGCGGTCCTTGAATCCTATTTGCTCCACCCTCTAACCCTGTCAATGCCTATAGGTACATTATTCATATAAGATCCATGGATTAATCAAAATAAAAAACTCATGATAAAATAGATATGCATGATGAAGATAACGATACCTCTGTTTGGTATGACAGATTGGACTGAATTGCTGTGTTTCGAAAAGAAATGGAATGAAGAAAACGTAGATTGTTGGAAGAAATCGGAGATGCTAAGAAGTGAAAACCAGATCGACCAAGAAGAGTTCTTGGTGGTGATAGGGTCTTGCCAGAGAGGATCATATTTGATGATCTAATGAGAGCTTCCATTGCTCAATCAGCAAATGTGAAGAAATGTGAGATAAAAGAAAAAAGAGAATGTGACTTTTTTTTATATAGGGGAGGTATGACACGTGGCAGCATTGCAGTGAACCCTTACCATATTTTGCAGATATAATGGGTCTGGTCTTATTGAAGATCTGTTAAGAGCTTGTGACTCTCAACTAACTGTGTTTGTGGTTTGGATATCCCTTGTTTTTTTACAGGTTTTTGCATGTATTGTGCTTGGTCTTGAAACCTATTCTTCAGGAAGTAAAATATGCAAAATGACAATATTTTCAGGATAATTAATATATTCAGATTGGATCATCAAACAAATGTAAAGCAAAGCTTACATGAGAGAAATTTCATAATTTCATTAATAGAAAAAGATGTACAAATACCATTATGCAACAATATATTTCGTTACCTTTTCACCAATAGTCCATACATGAGCAATGCCCATTTCTGAAACGATGAAATCTATACCGATCCCTCAGCAATATCTCTCTATCGTAAAGGCTAGACACAAGCTTAGCAACTGAGTGGCAGTCCCTGCAAACACGAAGATTCTTCACAATTCGAATTGGCTGAGATGTGCTTGTACTAATCAGCCCAAAAGCAATTGCTAACTTCTCACTGTGAAGGTTCAGTGCCTGCTCCTTCATGTCTTCTTCCTCCACAAGTTGCAGAACTTGGGACTTGATCGACTCATAACCCACAGATTTCAATTTTCCCGAAATCTCGAATAACTTTGAATAAATATCCTTGCAACGAGGGTGAGAATTATCTCCCACTACAAACTCATGAACAACACCATTAACCTCAATTGAACTACAGCCCGGTTCTTTCTTTATTCCTGAATCTCTCATGATCTTCCTTAACTCAGAAACTTGGTCCCATTTCTCTGTTTTTGCATATATATTAGACAAAAGCACGTAAGCTCCATGATTGCGAGGGTCCAACTCAAGCAATTGACTACAAGCCACTTCAGCTAGCTCGACATTCCCATGAAGCCTGCAGCCCCCAAGCATAGCACCCCATACAGAAGCAGTAGGAGCAGTTGGCATTTGATCTATGAATTTCATAGCTTCTTCCAAAAGGCCCGCTCGACCAAGAATATCAACCATACACGTATAGTGCATCGTGTCAGGCACAACCCCATAAACTGACTCCATTTGATTGAAAAGCATTCTACCCTCTTCAACTAATCCTGTGTGGCTACAAGCACATAAGATATTGGTAAATGTCACAGGATTCGGCTTGACATCAGTGTCTTGCATTTTATAGAACAAATCTAATGCATCCTTTCCACGCCCATGCATTCCCAAACCAGCAATCATGGAACTCCAAATAAACACATCTTTCCTCTCCACCGAGTTGAATACCTCAAGAGCCTTCTCCCAATCACCACACTTCGAATACATGTCAATGAGTGAGGTTGTGAGGTGACAATTTAATTTTATGCCCTGCTTCTTAACATAAACATGGATCCACCGACCTAATTCAATAGCTCCCAACTGGGAACAAGCCGACAGAGTACTAACAAGAGTGACTTCATTGGGCTTAGCATTCTTGCTAAGCTGCAACTCATGGAAAACGTCCAAAGCTTCCTTAGGCTTCCCACTCTGTTCATAAGCAGAAATGAGGGCATTCCAAGCAGCTATACCTTGACTGGGCATTGCATCGAAAACACGCCGAGCTTCATCAAAATTCCCCAATTTAGCATACCCATCAAGCATTGTTGTCCAAGACACAATATCTTTCTCTTCCATCGTATCAAACAACCTCTTCGCATCCTCAACGCTCCCACACTTCATGTACATATCCAGCATTGCATTTCTCAATGTCAAGTTCAACCTAACGCCATTCCTAACAATATACGAACAAATCCACTTACCAAATTCTAAATCCGACATCTTAGTGCAAGCTGAAACAAGACCCAACATAGTTCTAACATCCGGCTTCACCCTCTCCATTTCCATTTCCCTAAACAACTCCACCGCTCGCTCCGGACAACCTCCCTGTACAAAACCAGTAATCATCGAATTCCAAGAGACAACATCCTTTTCAGGAATCTTCACAAAAACCCGATACGCCAAATCCAAATCCCCACACGAAGCATAGAAATGCACGAGCGAATTAAGAATGTAAACATCCGAACTCAGAGACGCCTTAATTGCCATTCCATGAGCAGCTCTCCCCGTACCCAAGGCATGAAGCTCTGAAGCAGCTTTGATCACGAAAGGGTAAGTGAATCTGTTGGGGGACTCAGGACATCTGTGAAGCATCTCCCGGAACACTACCAAACTTCGAGAGGGTTCGGAGCTCGTAGCGTAAGAGCGAATAAGAGTGTTCCATGTGTAGCGATTTGGTTGGGGAATTTCGTCGAACACCTTACGGGCATAGTCGAGACTCGAGAACGGCGGTAGAGAGATGGATGTGAAGAGCTTGCTGGCGACGTATGGGTCGAAGAAAAGGCCGGTACGAAGCATCTGGGCATGGATTTGCTTGACCTGGTCTGCGTCGGAACATTGATCGACGAGTGAGATTAGGCGGTTTCTCAAATTGTGGTCGTTATTGACCGTTGTTGGGTTTGGGTGACCTGGGACTGGGAGAGAGAACAGTGGAGCGTTTAGAGTTGCCATGAGAATGTTGATTGCAAAAACAAAAAAAAAAAAAAAAAAACGTATCTCTTCAACCCAATAATATTCAAAAGTTATGGGTTAAATTTTCATATATAAGAAAAAATTTATTTCACAAGCAATAGAGAAAGTTACAATTGGATTATTCAATGAATTAAAAAGTAAAATAATAATTTTAGTTTTAATGATTGCAACATTTGTTATTACACGTTCTTTATTTGATTTGATTAGCTTCAACGTATTAAAATAATAATCTTTAAAATATTTCAAGTATGAGATTCTAACGATGTGATTCAAAGCTCACTTATGTCCTTCAGTCATTCTCGAACAAATCAACAACAACGTTTAGAGGGGAGACCGGTGGTGGTGAAGTGATCTCACATGGTGAAAACACAGTTGGCGAGACTTGAAAATAAACAAGATGTTTTGTGTCGGTTTGACTATCAGTTTTCTCCCGCCAAGACCTCTACGAGTTGTTCGATCGAAGAAAACGAAGATCCACCATCCATCACAACCTTCCTGGCTCTCATCCCCATCTCCTTGACCTTCTTCCTAACCTCCTCATCCCCGTTCATCAACCGCCTCACCGCACTCTCAATCTCGTC
>JAYMTA010002487.1:0-16432 GCA_036897625.1 Pelargonium cotyledonis | reverse complement strand
AGCCCTAATATACAAAACCTACGAAATAAAAAACTCACTACTTACCTGACGACGGAGAACGGCGGAGGCGAACGACGAACTGAGAGAGAGAAAAAATGAGCTCTCAGATCTGAGGAAGAAGAAGCTCGTTTCGTTCTTTTGTTCAAAAAACGGCGTCGGACACAGCGACATAATTGTCTGTCGCTGATCTCTAACTGTCAAGAACGATGCCGTTTTTGGTAAGTAAAACGAAAAGAAACGGAGTCGTTTTTAACCCATCTCCGGCGACAGAATATTCTGTCGCTAATCGCTGACGCCAAAGAAACGACGTCGTTTTCAATATTCATTTAATGCACAAAACGGCGTCGTTTTTTCCTTCGACCTTAGCGACGGAAACAGCGACGGGTAAGTCTGTCGCTGATTGTTAACTCATATATGAAACAACGTCGTATTCAATTTCGCGCCAAATTTTTTTTGGCTGGTCAGTTCCCGCGTTTTTAGCGACGGACAGTCCGTCGCTAATTGAAAAGGTCCGTCGCAGATCAGCGACAACCTTTTTCCGTCACCCTGTCCGTTGTAGATTTGCGACGAATTTAGTCCGTCGCTAAATCCGTTGCTGATAACCAGTTTTATTGTAGTGACAAAGCTAGAAACATGCTTATGAAAAGGCAAAGAAAAAGGAAATAGAATAAATGTAAATACGGTCAAACATGTATATATGGTAACAGAAGATTGTGGAGAGAATTAGGCAGTTAATTGTACTTCATTAGTGCCATTGTGTTTATGCACTTATGTTTTGAGTTATTGTGAAATGAACCTGTGTATTATGTAGATTACAAACTTTTCATCTCTACAAAAAGAACATAATGCAGCAATAAATCATCATTTATATATATTGATCAGTCTTTAGATGTCATATTTTCAAAACAAAAGTAAAATAAAAGAATAGCAAACATTCTAAATACGAAGTCCCCGCATTTTCGGGTGACCTCCAAGACTTCCCACTTCACCAATAAAATTTCTTAAATCCCCACCTCGTTGGATCACCTTCAAGTAGGCATCACTCCTTGCTATGCTACCTAAAGCGATAGATTCTCTTATAGGCGCTTCACTCCATCCCACAACTTGTATTTGAAACCTTCTTTGTTGTTATTATGCTTTCCAGTCATAAATCTTAATATCATGCACTAGACGGTGTCCCTCAAAACACATTCAGAATCTCCACTCAACAATATGCTACCTTGTACATGCGACAAAATCATCTCAAAGTTTGGGAAGCTTGCACCACTTTGAGAAAAATACTCAAATACGTGCACAAGACAACAAATTAGTGTGTCAATAAGTTAACCAACACCCACACCCCAACATTCTTGACTAAAATGTTTTTGAACTTCCATCAGTATAATATCAACATATGCAAAATATCTTCACTCTCATTCTACGACCTTACCACTAACAGATCCAGAAAACACGCCATTATTGTCTGTGTGTGCACATTCCTAGAATCTATCTGGCCAGAAGACATGTAATTCAGGATCGATATCATCCTCCCAAGAAACCGATAAGGTCTCTGGTGCAATTGAGCCGTCTGAAACTTAACATAGTAATTATTTTTCAAGCAATGCGTGCAAGTATATGATTTCTTAAATGAGATTTAGCACTAGGACACATAACACTGGTCAATACTCAACCTTTTCTACAAAACGTTTCTATTTTAGCTCAATAAATTGCTACCCATACTTCCAACCAATAGATCGATGTGCATTCGTTACATCAATTTTTTTTCTTTCTAAACCATGAGGTTCCTGAGCGGGTCCGCAAATTTGTAGTTGACATCTTTAAGCCGTTTTACTACACTCAAACTAATCCTCATTCAAGGCGGCTATAGAACCACAAAGACGGTAAACCTCTCCCTACCAAGTTTAACGTACCTGCATTCTCTGAACTAAAAACATTCGGTACACCAATTCAATGACACAAATCATCACTAGTCTACTGCTCATAGTCCAATATTTATTCATTCATTGACCCGTTTATGTAGTATAGATTATTGGCTACTTTATTACACTTACATTCTTTTCATTTTCAAGATTTCAGCTAGTTAATTAACTACTTTAGACCCACTCTCATTTTCAAATTTTCATAATTTTGGAACCATCCAATGATTTTTTTATGTTAGGATGTTGTTGTGCAATGTAGGGAGCACTTAAGCGCACATTAGGAACTCGTTATTTTTGCCAACAGATGCATGTCAATAGAAAATACTCCATAATATTCTTCGGTTTTAAAATAAGTGTTTTATTTTTTGTTAATCAAATTAGTTATGCATGAATTATTAATATTCTATAGGGAAAATTACACATACTTATCCTGAAGTATACCCCTTTTGCACATACCTACCCTAAAATATGTTTTGTTACTTTTGGCTACCCTAAAGTATGTCACAAAACTTTCCGTCCCTTTTTCCATCCAAAACTCCATCCATTGTGTTAAAATGACTTAAATACCCTATAACAAACTAAAATCTCTCAGCCAAACAGACCCTTACGAATAAATAAAAGAAAAAAAACACAAATAGATCTGAGGTCGGGGATCTCCGGCGGCGTGGCCTTGGATCTCCGACCGGCGTCCTTGCGTCCCACCTCTCTCCTGCAACATCAACAGGTGGTCCAGCTGCTCACGACGGCGATTCAGGCGAGAAACATTTTCCGGCGATTCAGGCGAGAACAGATCAGTAACGGCGTGCTTGCTCCCGGCGGCGATTCAGGCGAGGACGGCAAGACCCAGTTGTCGCCGACGAAGCTCAAGCCGAGACCCAGTTCGAGCCCAGACTCGTCCCGGCACGACGAGTCCTCCGACGACGACAAGACCCAGTTATCGTCTCTCGACACCGTCGACGACATGGACCCGCTCGTGCCCGAGCCACCACCTAGAGCCACAGCTCCTCGCATCTCCAGCTTCCAATTCCAATTTCAACTTCGGTTTCGATTTCGAGGTGGAGAGATCGATGGTGATTCTGAGAGGGGTTGAGTTGAAGAAGAGGAAGAGAGGAGGGTACAAAGAATGGGACAATGTTTGGTGAAAATTGGGAAAGGTGGTCTGGTCTGGTGAATATGATGATGATGATGATCAGAGACTTCAATCCATAGAAGATTGTTGGAATGAATTATTTTTTTAATTTTAATTTGTAAAGATCTCGCCGGTAAATTTTGAAGTTTCCGGCGAAATTATGAAGTTTCGGCGAAATTATGAATTTTCCGGCGAACTTGATTAACATATTCTTAATGAAGAAGAGGTAATAAATTGAAGGGCAGTTTTGGTATTTAAAAAAAAAATTGGTCATGTGTTGGGTACATGTTGAATTTTTGGAAATATTCCGTTAACTTTGACGGAAAAAATAGACGGAAAGTTTTGTGACATACTTTAGGGTGAGCAAAAGTAACAAACCATACTTTAGAGTAGATATGTGTAAAATGTGCATACTTCATAGTATGTATGTGTAATTTTTTCCCTTTTTTTTTATAAAATCTCAAGTTCGAGTCTAATAGGAGATGAGTTAAACTTGCCCTGTTGTACCTATGTAATTAGGTATTAGAAATATGGGGTAATTACAGTTTCCTACCTTATGGTAGACATTCTTTTCAGTTTCATACCCTATACTTTATTTTGTACGTTTTTCCTACCCAATGGTTTCCAAAGTTCGTTCCGTCAGTTAGTTCAGACGGAAAACGTTATTAAAACACCCATGTGCCATGCACATTCTAGTTTTATTTCCTAAATTCCTAAAATGCTCTTACCTTCTTCATCTTCTTCATTGCTTCTTCTTCGTTTCTTCTCCGTTGGAGGTACCTCGCCGGCCAAGCTACCAGATCTCGGTCATCTCGCACCAGATTTGCTCCGCCAAAGATGGAAGAGCTCACCGGTGTCATGGAAGAGGTTGAACGACGTTGTAGTCGTGTGGGTCAGCTCCAACGGCGTCGTCGGATCCGGTCTTCAATTAATCTATCTTGTTGAAGATTCGTTCATTGGATTTGAGAGAGTTTTGCTTTTGAAATTTCAGTACATCAAGTTTGTGAAAGGTACATGAAAAAGGTGAATTTGTCAATACATCAAGTTTATGAATTTTGTTTGATTTGTATGAAAAGGTTGTAGGTTTGGTAAATATTGTAAGAAGATGAACAAAATTGAATATTGTATAAAATGATTAAAGCTTTATTGTTTTCTGGAAAATCCAGATTCCGATGACCGGAATCTTCATAGCTTTGAAGTTTCCGGCGCCGAAAAATTCATAGTTTTGAAGATTCCGGTCACCGGAATATGGATTTTCCCACCCTATGGTTTTCTCTATTTTTTTGTTAGATTTTGTTGTTTTAGTTGTTATTGATTGATCTTTGAGGTATAGATATTTACCCATTTTTGTTTTGAGCTTATGGTGAAAGATTTTCATGAAATTTTAGGGTCACCCACAAAGGTTTTTCCCATAAAAATTCAAGAGAAATCATAAGTTGTTGAGGATATGGTGCTTTAATTTGGTTCATTGTTGTTGAGTTTTTGTAAAAATTCATGAGCAGTAACAGAGAAAGAGAGAGAGAGAGAGAGAAAGAGATTGAAGATGAAGTGAGGGGTAAAAACGTCATTTTAACATCATTGTAATAAATTAGTAACAAAACGAACTTTGAAAACCATAAGATTAGAAAAAACATAAAAAAAAGATATAAATTATGAACCGAAAAGAATGTCTCCCACAAAATAAGAAACAGCAATTTCTCCTAAAAATATTAATCTCCTAAAAATATTAATCTCAACCCATGTAAAGAGATAATATAGTTAAAGAATTTGTTTCAGGGAATAGCTAAAAAAGACGGACCAAAATTTCCAGTTATTTTATAAAGCAAAAATGCGTATCCTATAAATGTACTGGTTTGAATACACTGGTTATTGCACTTCAATATTTGAACCTGCGTCTCTCTTTTGCAGCCCTAGCTAGTCGTAGGGATGCAGAAAGAAAAAGAAAAGGTTGGTACTATTACCATTTTCATTTCCTAAGCTTTCTGATTTCTATCTGATAAAGCATATTTTGCCCACAGTTATTTTCCCAGAAACAAAAAGAAAAATAAAGTCTTCTTGCTTTCCTGTTTATTCTTGTATAATATACAGATGTTTCTTCAATGATGTCACACTCCACTTTCTCTCTCTCTCTCTCTCTCTCTATATATATATATATATATAACCAACACAATTGGTGAACCTGACTTCACTTTCTTCTCCATAAACTCTCATAAAAATCCCAAATATTATTTCTAATCTTTTTCAACAATTTAAGCACAAGTAGTAGTATTTTTAGAGCATATATGGCAGTGGGAGAGGAAGGTTTTTGGTTTCTAGTTATTTTAGGAAATGGTGTGGTGTTGGCTTTGGTCATCATCTTCAACCATTTCATGCCCTTGTTGCTCTTCAAGCTCAATTATGGTTGTGGTGGTGGTGGTGGTCGGCTCCCAAATGGATCCTTTGGTTGGCCTCTTCTTGGCCAAACACTTGCTTTCTTGAAACCCCACCCTTCCATTTCTCTTGGCTCCTTTCTTCAACACCATTGTTCCAGGCAAGTCTTATACTCCATCACTCTCAAAATGAGTGTCTTGTTTGTCAAAATTTTTTGTCCAAAATGAGTGTCTTTCTATTTTTAGGTTATTATGTTATTGTTTTTTTCGTATTATTTTTATCATTTATGTACATGGACAAATTTGTACATAGGATATAAGTGAAAAAGTGGTGGTTATATTGAAAACACATTAAATTATTTTGTTATTTTTAATTTTTGTAAAAAATAGAATTAAGACACTTATTTTGAAACGGACGAATTACTTTTCTTTCTTTTTGTTTGAAAGCAATACCAACCCCTAATGAGAGATTCGGGCCTGAGATCTCTCAGAGATCCAAGCGTCTTGAACCGTTTGTGACCCAGTAGTGGTGCCAGGATGTTGAATAGAAATAGGCAACTAAACATGAAACTCAAAATCCCAAAATGGTGCACGACAATAGAACTGAAGTTGAAGTGTGACACAGACAACTGCATACTACTACCCATCATTGGCCTTAACACCGATGGGTGGTGTAGGCAACTACCTACTATTGCCCACCCTCGGCTTTTCATTACTATTGTTATGTTTTTTTCTATGACGTTGGATTGATCTAATGATTTCAGGTACGGGAAGGTGTTCAAATCACACTTGTTCTTCTCTCCGACCATAGTTTCCTGCGACGAGGAGCTCAACTACTTGATACTACAAAACGAAGGCAAGTTGTTCGAGTGCAGCTACCCGAAACCCATCCACGGCATTCTCGGCCGCCTCTCGATGCTGGTGGCCGTCGGAGACACCCACAAGCGCCTCCGCAATGTGGCCGTCTCTCTCGTCACCATCACCAAATCCAAACCCCACTTCCTCAAAGACATCGAAACCACCATCCTCGTCACTCTAGACTCATGGAAACAGCAACAAAACTCACGCGTCACCTTCTGCCAAGAAGCCAGGAAGGTACGTAGTTACATTAATATTCAATCCATCAAAAAACAACTGTTGACTAACAAAACAAAGTACAGTTCACATTCAATGTAATAGTGAAACAAGTGCTGGGCTTGAGACCTGAAGAGCCACAAACCGCCATGATTCTTGAAGATTTCTTGCTGTTCATGAGAGGTCTCATATCGTTGCCAATCTACATTCCTGGGACTCCATATGCAAGAGCTGTTCAGGTGAGTGAATGTCAACTATTTTTTATTTTTATTTTTTCTGTACATGAAGTTTCTTAGCCGTCTCTAAAATTTGCTCTTGACAAGTCATTTTATCACACTCAAAATAATCTCCATTTGAGAGTAAGTTACGGTAAAACCCGTTACTCTTTACAAAGATGCGTTGAGTGGATATTGAATGGAAACGCTCTTTTCTACTCACGCAACTATTGATGTCAATTTGGATACTATATATATATATTTTAATTGATGTGATGTGAAAGTGAAAAAGTGAGGAGAGCATGTGATGGATGGTCTTTACAGGCTAGGAGGAGGATATGTTCAGGTGTGAAAGCAATTATGGAAGAAAGAAGAAGGAGAAGAGAAGAGGAGGATTGTAGAAGAAGTGATTTTATGGAGATACTACTGGGAGTAGATACCTTATCGGAAGATGAAAAAGTGAGTTTCGTTTTGGATGCTCTATTGGGTGGCTACGAAACGACGTCGCTGTTGATGACCATGGTCGTGCATTTTCTCTCTCACTCGCCTCTTGCATTGGAACAATTAAAGGTAACATATAAATTCTAATCTAATATATATAGCTACGTACCCACCATTTTCATTTTAATTCTTTTCCTATAATATCCAATCTTATTTATTTATTTATTTATAAAACAATAGTAAATTGTTTAAAATTCTTTAGGGCTGGTACCAGCATCAGCTACGTTCGAATCTTTCTTCTTTTTTTAGTGAGGTTGTGGTCATAGAAAGCTAAATATATACCCAGTCAATCAACCTCTTTACACACATATATAAAATCTTGACCGAACTTTCTACGACATCATACTCAAATCTTGTCAATGAGTCGATGTTGCCTCATAAATTAACATAATTCATTTCTATATATAAAATCTCAATCACTAATATCTTGATATATATATATATATATGTTTGTGTGTGTGTATGAGTGCTTAAAATCGTAGTCCTTTATGATGTATTGGTTGAGAAACTCAGTCAAGAGTCAAGACGCAAACTTAAAAAATTCATATGGCACTCTGAACTCGATCGTTGATATAAATTTTTTGATGAATTTTTTTGACCCTTTGTGTGCACGCGTGTGTAGGCGTAAAGAGTCTAACTCTATACAACTTGAAATGGATAGCCAAGAGGACCTATGATGCTTACAAATTTATTGAGACAAATTAGCGTGTTAAATTAGAAAATGACATCTCGTTAGTTTAATTAAGTCTCAATTTAATAATTTTTTGAGGCCAAAACTCATTTTTATCTCCATATATTTACAAACATTTTCTTTTTATATAGGTGGAGCATGAGAAGATAAGGAGCATGAAGGAGAAAGATGAGTATTTGAACTGGGATGATTATAAGAAGATGGTCTTCACCCACAATGTATGATCTTTATATTATTATTATTTAAGTACTTAATTATTCTATAATTGCATATGTTCAGATTTGAGATTGCTTTTTATATTGGTTACGACTTGAAACCTTTATTTATTTTTTCTTTTCTTTTCTTTCTGACATAGCTTTTGGCTGGCTTCCATGATGACACTTTTAATTTATAAATATTTTTACTAATAATTTAAAATTTGAACATAGGTTATCAACGAAGTTCTAAGATATGGAAACATCGTAAAATTCGTGCACCGAAAGGCCCTCACAGATGTCAAATTTGGAGGTACTGTTCTTGAATCTACTGTAAAGAAAAAAAGAAGAAAATTGCAACAAATATTAATTTAAAAGAAAAGTTGACGATTTTGGTGGAGTATTAAAATGCAGCATCACTGTCTATGTTATTGCTTTTTATACATAAATATAAGCAAACATAAAAAGAGCTTTTTGTAGTCTATACTCTATATATTCTGTCATCACTGTACTTTCTTTTGTTATGATCAATCTGTTTTATATTAATTATAAAATAAATAGATGACGTTTTGTCTTTTTAATTAAAATATAATTCAGATTACCTAATTCCATCTGGATGGAAGGTCCTACCCGTTTTAAGTGCCGTTCACTTGGACCCATCTCTCCATCCCAATGCTCTCCACTTCAATCCTTGGAGATGGGAGGTACTTTTTATTATTATTATTATTATTTTATTTCACAACATAATTAATATTTGGTTTGTGAAGAAATTGATTATTTTTTGTGTAATTATTTTACTTAAATAAGAATCAAGATCAAAATCCGACATGCAAGAAGTTAACTCCATTTGGTGGAGGGTCAAGATGCTGCCCAGGATCTGAACTTGCCAAGGTTGAAGTTGCATTTTTCCTCCACCACCTCGTACAGACATTTAGGTATTTTACAAAATTCTTTTTCACTTAATTTTAGAGTTGGTAGTTCATGTTGTACCATGATACGCAAAACGCGTGTTTCACGAAACTAGGGAGTATAAACTTGTACATTTTGTATTTATGTAATGTTTGTGTTGGACTTTTCAAAACACACGTCACAAATGCATAATGATTAGTTAGTTGTGTTGTGACTCGCTTAGCACACATAATAAGGACATAGTTGTACGTGTTGACTCGAGTGTCATGTTGAATAATGTCGTGTGAATTGTGTTGGTTCTATTGTGCATATTGTCTTTGATTGTCAACATGGTCTACTAAGTCATTGTATATACGTATTTTGTATTCACAATCGTGTCGTGTTTGTGTTGGATCATGCATCATGATTATTTAACGTATCGTATTTGGGTTAGTTCGTGCAACACAATATCACATATACGTACACAACTTTCAACACAACATGCTGCACAAAATTGCCAGCTCTACTTACTTTACAAAAATCTAATTATTCACTTCAATATAATTATATTCATATTTGCAGATGGAGAGTTGAGGAAGAAGAAGAGCAACCCATGGCATATCCGTATGTAGAATTTCCGAAAGGGTTGGTATTGAAGCTGGATCAGCTCAGCTGAGGCTCATCCGAGCCGAGACGAGCCCAAAAGTTCTGGTGTTGCCATTATGTGGCATGGGGATGCATGCATGTCCATGATGATGATGATTCATGATTGGGCTAATGGAGTACAGAAGCACCATGAACTCATCATCATCATGCTTCATGTATTTTGTGTAGCTAGCTTTCGAAAATAATTGTAATTTCTGTAATTTTTGTTAAATCTTGAATATCATGTTTATTTCTCCAGTAATATCTAGTAATCTTGAACATCGTACTAAACGTGTTTGGCGTCGCATCGTGCCAAATGTGTTGGATAATGTTGATTTTATTGTTTAGAATGTGTGGAGTTTATATTTGTGTCAATCGTGGCGTGTCAATATGACTCATTTAATTAGGTCCGTTCATTTTTAAACTGGACCCGGAAACTCGGACTGACCACACCCGGACCGGGCCGAACCGGACCGGGCTGTTTCACATACTTCCAATCTGGTCTGGGTCAGACCCGATGTGTCCGGATCCAGTCCGGAAATTTTGAAATGTTAAATAAAATTACTGTTTTCATAAATATTTTTTAATAAAAAAACTGAAAAGAGAATTATCGGGTCAACCGGACTGCAGCCCGGTATGTAACCAGTCCGGGTGCCAAGCTCTTTGATCCGGTCCAGGCCGGGCCAAATGAACAATCCTATATTTAATCATCATGTGAAATGTGTCGTGTTGCGCCATGTAACACTATTACTAATTGTATCGACGCGAAAGCTCTCAAAAGTGGAACCCATTATTTTTTCTTTTATTGTCAATCAACTTAAATTTAGCAACTGAATTGCTCAACAATAGATATTAGCCTATTGCTCATCAAATAAATTTATGTTAATTAGGCAATTAACATCTACTAAACTGCCTTGATCACAATAGGACTCCTCACATAGTGCACACCATCTGTCCAAACCAACTCCCCAAACACAAACCCTCTAGTTGCTCCTTTTTTAGCCTTCACTCTCACACTATAGCTCTTCTCTTCACCAGCCTTGCTGAACTTCAATTTTCTAGGCTTCACATCCACTGAAACTCCAATGGGTTTCTTCAAACCAACACTGTAAGTACCAGGAAAACCAACATTCTTAACAGTTCTGGTCACAGTCACTGACCCAGACAGATTTGGGACAGTGATGGATGGGTAGTTGAAACTTGCAAGATTCATGGGCTTCAATGGACATTTGTAGAAACCCTCTGAGAATGCTTTGATTTGTGCTTCATTGTAGCCTATGGCACACAAATAGTTCAAGTAGTCATTGAGTCCCAAGTCATAGACCAGACCTGGGTCCATTGCACTGTTTGGTCTCACATGTCCTGCTCCATAGCTAAATGGCGTTGCCTTGTTGTAGGATGCATTCAGGATTGGCTCCATTGTGTTGTCCAGCGTCCCGGCTGTCACGTAGAAGCCCGAACACGAGACGGATCAAGATCGAATACACAATGTCAATTCATTAGGCCAAACAAATGAGCTAGCTAGTAGTTACTTAGAGGGTGTTTGGATTAGTTTCTCAAAAATAGCTGATAAGTAGGTACAACTTATAAGCATTAATTAATGTGTTCGGACTCTTTTTAACAATAAGTTGTTACTTGTTTGATAAGAAAGTACTGATAAGCAATTCATTACCTGTCGTCATGATTGCTGATTTGATTGCTGCAGGACTCCAACTGGGGTAAAGGGTCTTAAGCAGCCCGGCAATGCCTGAGACATGAGGGCACGACATTGAGGTACCGGATACTGAGTTGAATAGGACCCGACGCGTGTCATATTCTTCATTTGTTGGCCCTTGTGCTTCTGTGTACGCTGCTATGACATTCACTCCCGGTGCCGTGACATCAGGCTGAGAACAACAATGTTCGGGTTGTTTCAAATTTCCATATAAATATCTTAGTTGTATCGATACAAATGACGAATCAGAAAAGAGGCTGTTACTTTAAGGATGTCTGGTGTGGTCTTGCTAGGACCTTTGGATGAGAAAGCTGCCATGAAAGGAGCTGGCTTCGCGCCTAGCTGCGTTGTAACACGCGTAATATACGCCCTTGGGGATCTATTACACATGTAATTAAATCATTTCCATAACAAGAAAATGTACTATATGTATATAGTTTCAGTGTCTTACTTAGTTGAATTCATGTACTTGTAGATATATACACCATTGGTGAAGTTGACATGGGAAGCTGGGAGGACATGAGGATCAGCAATGATCTCGTTCCCCGCGAGATTGTCATTCGCAAGAATCATCCCTACCGCGCCTGCCAGAGCCGCTTGCTGACCCTTGTCCACCCTCGCATTGTCTCCACTGAGGCACACCAGTATCTTCCCTTTCGCCTTCTCGCGGTCCAGCGATCCAGCCTTGCATAACATACTGTAAATATGATTCAGTTTCAAGTTTCCAACCAACAAGTACTAATTGCTTTCACAGATTGTTACGTGCTTACGCGTCTTGTAATGTTGCATTAGCGGTTTTAGCATCAGCAGAGTTCATGATTGGGAAGAATTCGCTCCCTGGCAAGGCCTTAGCAGATAAACTTTGTCCCTAATTGAAAACAAAAGTAACAAAACATGTCACATGTATATAACTATATATATATATGAATCAAAATTCAAAAGTCCTAAACAAACCTTGAACATCATCTTGTTTCCGAGAACAACATAGCTCGGGAACTCGCGGTCCATGGTGCTAGCTCCAACTGTGATCTGCCAAGGTGCAACATTGGAGACAGTACCTTCAGCAGGGCCAGAATTGCCAGCTGAGCAAATCACCACAATGCCATGCTTGACAGCATGGAAGGAGCCAATGGCAACACTGTCATTGAAAAGAGCTGTGGGATCACCTCCCAGAGAGACAGAGAGGACATCAACACCATCACTGATGGCAGCATCAAAGGCTCCAATAATGTCTGCATCAAAACATTCATTTCCTCCCACAGGAGGCCAGCAGACCTTGTAAGCTGCAACCCTTGCGCTTGGCGACCCGCCTTTTGCTGTTCCTTTGCCATAGCCAAAAACACTAGCCCCTGCCACAAAGCTGCCACCAGCTGTGGATAGAGTGTGTGAACCGTGCCCATCATTGTCGCGGGGAGTGTCAAACGAGGAGTTCAGCTGTCCCGCCACAGCAGCATAGGCCTTGTTGAAGTATCGTGCTCCAATTAGCTTCCTAAGCAATCACATTGCACTTCATTTTAGCATATGGTTTCACATTATAAACTTGTTGCTATTTGCTGGCTCTTCTGCCATAGGAAGTGACAAACAATACTCTAATGTCCCAGTTTTGGGCTACAAACACTTAATATATAAAGATTCATAATGGACCACAAAACAAACAAATCACATGTTGCAGAACATTATTTATTCCCACTTGGAGATTACCTCCAAAAGATTTACTTATAAGCTAGTGAGTCAAATATGAGATGCATTGTTGATTTGTGGTCCATATCAGAAGAACATATCCCAAAACACTTTGCTAACAACAAAGCATTACTTGCACCAAGACACTTAATTGGTTTATGGATGGCCATTTTACTTGGTTTTCTTAGCTGACAAATTAACAAAATGTAGCTCAGCTTAACAAGAAACTTCCATATGAATGTGCTTTATGGATGATACCATTCTTCTTCTTCCCAGTTAGTCCCACCATCAAAGGAGACTGAATATTCAATTCGCGACTTTATAAAAACTAAATTTCGGTATAGATTCCATAAAGTAGGCAGTGCTGATGATACCCACCAACCATCATGTAGATGCCAAACAATGTTCTAGTGAAAACGGACACTAAAATTCTTATGCGAACGCGCCAAGAAATGAAAAGATCACTATGAATAAATAGCAAAAGATGTAACCGACCTGTTGCAATGGAAACTAGCATCTGTGTCATTTTGACAGATTCCTTTCCATCTTGATGGAACTGGTCCTAACCCTTCATCACTAAAGCTTTTAGATTCTGGCCAAACACCTATCCACAGACAATGCCATTGAACCCAAAAAAGTGAAACCAAAGGACACTTGAATAATGTTAATTAATCTACATCTATATTAAACTATACCACCATTGCAATCACAAGCCATTAGAGGCCAAATTTTAAGGCTTTTTGTAGTTACAGGTTGCACAATTATCTTCCCATGTCAATATAATAACTGAGCAATAATGATAATTGTGATGAATACTTAATTTTCAACTCAACAAAGTCAATAATTAGCCTTTCTCATTAATTATTTGAATCACCTGGCTCAACCCTAGCTAAGACTATCTCCAAGTTCTTAGAGGAAAGAAATAAAATAAAGTTTCTTAGGCCAGAAGACTCTTCCAGGAAACTAGCCTAACCTAGCATATATGATGAAGAAAAATGAAGAGTTCTCATTGATGATGTGCCTAACAAGTTCCATGCTTAGCCACCAACCTGTCTAGCTATTTCTATATTTCAATGACAGTAAAATTTTATCAGTATAATCATGTTGTTGTGTAGTGAACAACAGAGCAACTAGGAAGATATTTTTTTATAATGCACATAAGGTTGAGAGAGTCAATGATGGGCAAATTGTTTTGAGAGTCAAGATTCAAACACAAATTATTATATGTTTGGTTTGGATCCATCCATTTGACTGATTTCAGGGCTGAGGTTGACATGACAATGTGATTCACAAACATTTCTTATTTACACATTTATTTTTTGAAAACAACATAAGAAACAAGATGTGAAAATGATCAAACCAGTATCAAGGTTCCCAATAATGGTGTCTTCTCCATATCTTGCTTTGCTCCAGATTGAACCCGAAGGCGTCGCGCCGTTGTGCTCAAGTCCCATGAAATCCCATGATCTTGTTGTGTGTAATTTTCTTCCCTGGTTCAAGAACACTGACACCACTTCTGGGTGCTCTACAAGAAACATAGTATATAGTAACTGGAAACAAAAGAGAAACAGAGGTTGTGTGGAGATCAGAGGTCTCACTAGCTATCTCTGCTGCTACGCCGTCGTCTAGATTCGCGGCAAAGCCATTGATGTGTCTTGTGTATGAGTAAAACATGGCCTTTTCAGCAGCTTCTTGACTGTTAAACAACACTGTCTTGTAAAATTCATGTAATGAATGTAAAAAAATGAGAAAGTTAAGGATTTGGTGATCTCTACCTTCCCAAGAATGATCCAAGAAAGTTGTAGTGAGAGTCAGTGACTTGATTGAGATCAATGGAAGACAAGTCTGGTCCATGAGAGTGAGCTCCCATGTACACAACATATGACTACAAAAAATTAATTAACATGAGATCATAAAATCATCACCAAAACCATTATGAAGAAATTGAAGAAAGAGAATGAGTGTGGACTGAAAATTAAATGCTTTGCCTGAATTGAAGCAGAGGTGGTTGTGTGAAGAAGGGAAGTGAGGAGAAGGAAGAGATGGCACAGTGAAGAACTTGGGAGGCTCATTGCTGGTGATGATGATGAGGGCTTGTTTTCTTGTTGTTTTATACTACAAAATGAGCACAAGTTTGTGAGCTGTGAGATGGTTTTTTTTTTTATCCAGAAAGAGTAACTGCAACATGATTGGCAACTCCTAATGTTGGAAGTTAGTTAACACAGTAGTCAACCCATGTATGTGCTTCTTTCCAATAATCTGCTATTTAGAGTTGACAGTTCGAACAACAAATCTGATGCGTATCTTGTCAAGAAACTCGCACGTTCGTACTTTGTAACATTTTATCGATGCTAGTTTTTCTCACTAAATAAAGAGACACTTAGAAGTGTCAAAAAGTTATTCAGAAAAGACAAGTGCATATTTTGGCCCGATCTGGTATACTTAAATGTTCCATTTAATGTATTTTCTCTTCTTTTTTTGTATTATATTTAAATTACAACTTTGAGCTATATAAATATGTATATTTGGTACAAACAAGCATTACAGAAAAAATCTTCAATTCTTTTCTCATAGGAAAATCTTGTGCTTTATGTCATGCTTTATTTTTTTTTATCATTGTCCTATTTTTTATTCAAGGGAAACTAATTAAAAACTGTTTACTTATATTATTTGATCTAATGATCTCTGTTTTAATAATGCGCAGCTTGATTGATAATAGTGGGATTGTTTCTTTACTTTTAAGTTTTTACAATTCAATCGGATATCAAAATAAATGTATCATATTATTTTCAGACAGATCTCAAATTATTGTATTTTTTAATCAAGTTAAGCGCTCGAGCTACACAACATGAGTAGCTCTTACTGTCTTTTTTATCAGCTGAATTATACAACATAGTGACGCAATGAGACTTGAATTCACGACTTCCCACATGAAAATGTGTGCATTGACCATTGCGTCATTTCTTAAGGAACATCTCAAACTTATTATCGGCCAAAATAATTACATAATATTTTTATATTAAAAAAATCAACTAAATAATTTTTTATACATATTTTTGAGTTTTGTCAAGATTGCATAACAAGTGACCGAGGAAAAATGTACATTGAAATAAATAAAAGGTAAATTGGTTGTACACCCCTTTTACTTTTCCAAACAATTGAAAAAGCACTTAAGTAGTTTTCACTACAAGTTTGGTTTTTGTACTTGTTTTTCTTATTGTTTTGGTCCAGATGACCTGCTACCGCAGGGCATTTACCTCCACATCAGCAACAACGGCCCATCACCCATCCACGTCATATTTTTTCCACGTCACCCATCCACCTCAGTTCTCCGCCACGTCAGCCACCCAAACATTTTTATCCCCACAAAATAAAATATTAAAAAAAAAAAAAAAAAAAAAAACACAAAAAAA
>JAYMTA010002486.1:0-16433 GCA_036897625.1 Pelargonium cotyledonis | reverse complement strand
ACTTAATGATTTGTTCAAAATTAATTATAATAATTTTAATAAAATTTAATTTTTTAAAAAAATAAATACCACATCAGCGACATGTCATCCAAAATAAAATTACATATGACGCCTCGTTAGCTCAAACGAACGGTGGAACTTGTGTAACCAATTTTCTTTTATATGAGACTATTGTTGTTTATTTTTTTGTTAAGAAGAAGAGAGACCCCTACAGTATTAAACCCTAATTTTAAAGAATTCTAGATTCACTTAATCCATCCCCACCAGATAACTATTTGAACTGGAAGTATGCAGATGAAGACAATTATAGCTTCCATCCAACCAAATTCTAAAACCTTAAAGCTCCTAATTGAATTGTTTAATGAAGAGGTTAGTGCTTCATAGAATCAAGCTTTGTCTTCTACATAATATACTTCATCCAACATGGGACTCTTTCATCTCTTTTTCGACTGCCTACCTCAATAGTTAAACTACATCAACAAACACTACTTGGATCACATGTTTGTGTTGTGTTTTGTTTACTCTTCCACATACATTTAAACACAATTGTCCAAACCAATAACTATAATTAATTATAAAAGCCACCCCCATTTGGATAATTTATCTTGAATTTATACAGGACTAGGAACTCACAAAAGAAAGCACCAACCCAGCTCAATTACCATATGTAATATGTTCACATTCTCTGCCTATTGCCCTTCTCTGCAGCTATGGAGATGAGTCTTGATACTCCTTGAGTCCAGATATCATACTCCCTCTGGTTCCGGCACTCGAATTCCACCACCCCTCGCATTACCGTCTTTAGCCCGAAATATCGCCGGTGCTCGCCACCCTCCAGCAAGTGACGCCCGGGCCACGCTGGCATATCTTTGATCACCTCCAAGACCACATCTGCAAAAAAATTCAAATGAGATCAAATTAAAGCTAAAGATGAACCCTTTTGATGCTTTTCTGCTTTGGTGCCATTTACTTTCACAAATCCCTAAACAGAAGAAGAAGACCCACTTCCACTTGTGATCACATAATTAGGAGAAAGACAAAGATTATCACTAACTCTTTTTCTTTTTTGTGATGGTCCCAGCAACATGTCTGCTCTTCATCTTCAACATAACCTGCACAAAAACAAGTTCCCAAATACTATAAAGTTGCAATATTTAACAGGAAAAGAATGATAGCACATCCATTAATTTCATCATGCTTTTCACTTTAGCATAAGCTCTAGCACCATCAGGTTCACACTCTAATATCCAAATGTATGATCCATGACCAAATAATTTAGCTTTACATGTCTTACGAATAGCAAGATCAGAGAAACATTGCCTGGAATAGAAACCTACCTGATTCACTCTGTTGATATAAACAGACACTATTTTCCAATGTAGATCACCTACACTCCAAAGAAAAAAGTGAATTCAGAAACCTATTGATTAAAATTGAACAGCCAGAAAGCAGTTTCATTCATCTTAAAAGATGCTTCTCAACATTGGCTATGACAATAGTCTACTATCTGAATTGATTAGCTAGCATCACACAATCATAACATAGTGATTAAAGCATGTGACTAAGATCGAACGTAGCTCACAACAGGAGAAAGTAACGGGAAAATATACCTTTCCTGGTGCGCTTGAGGAGCTCACAACCTCTACCGAGTAACTCCCTACTGCAGATGCCAAGGAAATTCTCCTCCGGGACCGCCATTTCACCGCTGAAGCTGCTATTAGAGCTACCGTTACTGCCGTTGCCTCCCACAGCCATCCCCTTCTCAACCGGAATGACAGCCGCTATATTCCAAACTTCCTTCAATGCCCTTGCCTTCAAAGTCGCTGCCCCGCGTAAAGCTTCACAAGCACAGAAAAATCTATTAGTACCAAAACACAACTCAACTCATGGAGGAGAAGGGACCAGTTCGAATACCAGTTGCCGCAGCAGCTGTTAGGGTCATGATATCCCCAGCTGATCGAACATTCACAGCAGAGCCAACAACTGCTGCAAGGTGTTCGCGCTCAGCACCAATAGCCTCCTCCCCCCGGACCCCCGGGCCAGCCACAAAAGTGGCTGCAGAGGCCCCCGCCATGTCCGTCTTGGTCATTAGCTCATCTTTGCCCGACCCAGATGAGGCAGCAGCGGCAGCAGCGATCGCAGCTATTGCAGAAGCAACTCCGGCAACAGAAATAGCAGCGTGAAGCTGAGCATTGTGAGCTCTGGCCTCCTCTTTTTTCTTCTCTCTCCTATCTTTAAGCCACCTCCCAACTGTCTTGCCGCCACCAGCATTAGAAACAACACCAGCTACAGCAGTGGTTCTGTACTGGCTGTTCAATGGGTTGCTCGAACGACAGAACTGCACAGGATCAAAAGATTTAGTCTGCACCCCCACAAATGAATCCGCAAGACACATCCATCAACACCAAATAGCTTTAAATACCAAACGTGAAGTAAACACTGAAATCATTAAATATACATGGCATGATTTTGGTGTTCATACATTTACTAATTCAATCCAAACAACCGTGGCTTCATATTGAACCATTCCATTCCATTCCACTCCAAGAGGGGACCAAAATTCACAATGAAATAAACTGGGCTCATTGCACACCAAGCTATCATGAGGGGCAATACGGTAAAAACAAGGGACATATATTCTGGTTAGATCACATAAAAGAGCACTCTGGACACATTGATTCCAACAGAAGCAAAACATTAACAATCACTTAAACTGCACATTGAGAACAGAGCAAACCACCACTGGGAGAAATTAAAAGCTTTGGTTACAACAAAAGCTGTGTATGTTCTGTGATGTTCACAACATCTGTGTTTCTGGGTTAGTCAGCAATCACTGCTTAGAACAGAGCTCTGTAACAGAGGATATGAATTTAAAATTAAAAATCAGACCTTTACATCGTCCATCTCGGAGGGAGACACCGGAGGGCTGTCCGTCAAGGGTCCGCTGCTGTGCGAGAGCCTTCCCGAGGTGCGTGGAGAAACCTCCTGCTGCAATAGAGACCAACAAAAAGAATCTCCGCAATTATTTTCAGGAAATGGATGGTAATCATTGTACTCGAATTCATCATAATATTATGAACACGATGCACAGCAAATGACCCAGAAATAGAAATTTGACAGCCGCAAAAATGTTTCCAAAACCACCATGTTTGTGAAACAGAGGACGGACCATTTGTGGCCTAAGCTAGCTTAAAAACACAGAGAAGAAGAAAACAAAAATGAACCCAGAAGATATTTGAAACACATGAAAACAAAAAACAAAAACCAGATGATGGGTATTAAAGAAACGCTGAAATTAGAAACCCAGACGTTGATGGACTCAAAACCCACTAAGCACATACAATTAAAGCGGAGAAAAAACAAACAAAACAAACAAAACAAACAAAATGCTACAAAGCCAAAGTCTTCTCAATTTGTCCAGACATTCTCTGCGACCAACTCACCGACTGCGACATGATGCGCTCCATAACCATCTGAGACGTCTCGTAGGAGGCAAAGGAGAAGGGGTTGCCGGAGACGGCGGCGCCGTCGTCGAGCTCACCGGAGAGGTCCTCGGGGATGATGAAGCCGCTGGAGGTCTTGGAAAGCAGCATCTGCGGCGGAGCCAGAGCTTTGGAGACCTCCGGGGCCGAGAGGCTCCAGGAGCGGGAGAGGAACTCCATTGGCTCGCGCGGCGCCTCCGGCGGCCGGAACATGCCGGCGTGAAGAGGGTCCAGTCGCCACGGCTCTGCCACGGACTTGTCCATGAGAGTAACTGACTAGTGGAAATGCAGAGAGTGCTGGAGATGGTGAGGGTGCGCAGGTTAAGCGAGTAAGGTAGAGGTTTAAGTTTGTTTCTGGGAAGACCAATTGTCAGTGTTTATTTTATAGGAACTAAATAAAAACAAAAATATGGATTTTATTTATTTATTTAATTAGATTGTTTTTTTTTTTTTTTAATAAAGGTGGGGCTGATGTGGTGTGTTGCGGTTCAGGGTAAGGTTTTGGCAGGTAGTTATGTGAGCACGCGCCTCGGAGCGTGTTGGGTACCTTTGGATGGTACGGAGAGATTTGATTCTGGCAGAAGGAGTGGAGTGGGTCCGTGTCAAATCGCGTGAGTGCCACTTATCGCGATGTGGTTGGGAGAGAATTGAGAATTATTTTTACACGGTTGGGATTTCATGTAAAACTAAAAGTTTTGCCTTTGAGGGATTATCGGAAAATATATTTATGTGAATCAGACTCGAATTTAAAACCTCAGTAAAAATAAGTGTTGTAAGTCTCTTACTCCGATATTTGATGTTTATTTACATTATCTTTTTTGATAAAACGAAACTTATATATTATAAAAAAAAATCCTATTAAAAAGAAAAAGTGACCAAAATATTTTTTACAGATAAATAGTTCATACATTATGCATACAAAAATTTAAAAGCGTAAGCATGTGGGGGTGAATCAATGTTCAATTTGGTAGCCTTTCTGTCAGCTGACTTCAACACAAAATCGTCAAAAAAAACCTCATTTCATCCCAGCACACCTCAACTGAAGCACGAAGAAGATGTTTATTTATAACACTCCAATAAAATCATAACGAGTAATTTTATTAATATGTTTAGTTCACAAGTTTCTTTTTCTTATCGTGTTTAATCGTGTGGTCTTAAATTTTTTATTATCGTTTCACTTTAAAGTATATTGGATCTCTATCAAATCGTGTAAAAGATAGATCGACATGATCAATTCTTTGTCAATACTAGTTGTTTATTTTTGCTTTCCTCATCACATGTCAAACATCTAGTTAGAGTAAAGCCAGATCATTGTCCAATGTTCCGTCCACTTTCAATCCTGAGAGTATACTTCCATCCACAAGCATTTCAAATTTTAGAGCCCGTGGCGAATACAAATTTTTGGGATGGTAATTGATCTCTCTATCCCAATTCAATTGATCTTTAAAACCCCTCAAATTGCTATTTCCTTGCTCCAATTTCATTAAATTGCCATGTTATTTTGAATTTTTGATGCACATGATTTCAAATATTGCTGAAAATTTAAAAGAGAATTATTTATCCTCACATGGGTACATAATGGTAACAAAGTTGTAGTTGGATAGTGATTTTGCAGTCATTGCCACATGTGTAAATATTAAATGCTGTTACCAATCTCATTAAATAGAAGAAGATGAAAATTAAACACGCTAATGATTCGAAGAAACTAGAGAATTTCATAAAACCAGTGACTACAAAAGAGATGGTAAAAAATAGGAAATTAATTGCAAATGGAGCCTACGGCTACAAGAAGCATAAACTGTGAAGCTGTGTCCATGTGAATCATTAATTGCACTGGGACCGACCAATATATTGAACCTACGAGTGAAGCCAAATTTTAAGCCATCTCATACACAATACATAGATTAGCCAATATCAGTACGGACTAATAGAAAATATGTACAACCATTCTCCATGCTTTTTTTGGCTCCACCGACTGTTAAATATATGGTGTGTGTCCCATATGAATTTTAACCAAATTTTTGATCTTAGCTAGCTGGCTATTGACAACTAATCTATGATGTATTAAATCAAGTGTAACCATTTTATTTGTTCTCATTAATGACCTTCACTAGTCATATCATTAATGTTCAATCATTCCATAGGAAATAGCTACAAGAGTCTCTATATAGTTGCAGATACACATTCTTTGTATGAAATTTTTTTTATCGTGATGGTTTAAGAAATAACAAGAAAAGTCAATAATCCCTCATTCGTAAACAATCATTGTTAAAAGAGATTTTTATCCGTTCTTCGTAAATAATCGACCTAATGGCAACTTTTCACATTTACTATATATTGAGTTTGCACAAGAACTATCAAAGTACCCGCCTCATCTGATCATTGGTTCTGAACTCGTCAGGCTATCTTTAAATCGTGTCTCTTTAAGGTTCTTTGTCTCAGTACAGTGCACCCACAAAATAGTGCTCCTTGTGAGAATGAATCCAACTCTCTCTTTCCTCATTAACTCGGGTAATCAAGTCCATCTTTTTCAGGTTGTGAATTTACTTTAATATTCGAGTAGTTTTCTACCAGTCAAAATTTGTTAACTAGACATTTATATGTTGACACGTTGGCATTAATTTTTCAGTGAGCTTGACAATTAAGTACAAACTTTTAAAATCATGCAAGAATTTCAATGTTTAAGGAGAAGAGAAAAAAAAATTCTTCTTACCGAAAAAAAAAAAAGGGAATAGAATATTCCAGAATTGGTTAAAATATAGGGGAATATCCATTTTGTAAAACTGTCACTTGCCCAAATGAGATTATTAGCATAAACAAATGACTTGTGTTTTGTCCGAAACTGTACCCTTAATCCATAATGTTTTTTAAATCGTGCGAGCTAAAAGACAAAACCCATGTGGGATACATTTGGATTTGGTGGAACAGAGCACAAAGAATTAGACAGCAACCATCTGTCTCCAATGAAACAAAACAAATTACTTGATTGGTCAATGGCCTGGTCATGTAATTAAAATCAGGAGCTTGTGGTTCAATTGAGTGATATATGAACCAAAGCTAAGTAAAATTAATGAGTACGTGTGATACCACACTAATGTTATACTCATACTCATTAAAATGAATTTGAGAAAGCGAGGCAACTACTGTAGCTGAAATCTCTTACCCTTTTAATTGGTCCTCTATCCGGCTGCTCTCAATATTTGTGCATGTTCATGTTATTAACACAAAATTTGAAGATGACTTTCGTTAAATTGATTGTATCCATCATACTGTAGGTGTAGCTATCAGCCTATCAGTTATCGTGTTAAAAATAATTTCTCGTAGCAACGTCTTAATTGAACACCACTATCGGTATGAGTTTTCTTGCTATTTTTTTATCTCACATTGTTCGAGACTTCCCTTCCTATTTTCGGTGTGAGTTTTTCCTAATTAGTTTATTTCACGACATCTACAATATATGATACTTCACGAATCCTTGTGATGACAAGATAAATACTTTTCATACTCTCAAGTACATAATCTTGTATGTTAATTATGTGGCTCTTTTTCGTGTTTTCTTAATGGATTCAACACTTCGGAGGCCTTTGTCAAGGAGTCAAGATATTCACATATATATACACACACGACCATTAGTAATTTGTGAACCAACCACCACTATATATCTCCATACACATATATAAACATATATATATATATACACACACACTATGCAGTATATATTCCTTAATTATCACAATGACATGGCCTCCACGTCAACATCAAGTGGTCCCACAGAAAGGCTGCCACGTGGGACAGCAGGAAGTGAGTGGAGTGATTGTGTCCCTCACAGTCACAACACTCCACCACCACCAGGCCATGTCCTCCTCGTCCAGAGCCCGACCACCTTCAGATTCAGATTCAGCTCCACCTTCAACTGCTACACTGCACTGCACTGCACTCTCAATTATTCTATACATTCTACACAGTTACAGTTATGCAAGTGCTTTTGTTTTCAACTGTATATATGTACCACCAACCAAGCGTGCCTCCTTACGTCATCGTCGTCATCATCATCGTCGCCATCTTTTTACCATCTCATCACTTTCTCTCGGTATTTTTCTATTCTTTTCATCAGCAAACGCACAAACATTAAGATTTGAACCGATGGAGTGAAATAAACCACTTATCCTTCAGAATGTGTGTAATAACACTCTTACCATGTACACAACTTGTCTCTTGTCTCTCTTTGCTCAATAGGTTTCACTTTCAATTACTTACTTATATGGGTCCACTCCACTATATATTCAGGGTCAATTATGTGGGGCTAGTTGCCAATATATTTGACCACCCCTGCCCTCTGGAGAATGTCTGCTACTTTTGTTCATGTTAATGCCAACAATGTCTTCGTGAGTTTGGTTACCACACAAACATCAATAATATACAAATCACAAATAAATTAATATGCAATATGTTTCATTGAGGTTTGTGCACTTCAACTTAACTAATCATCATCACACACACATGTGCACACATGTAGTTAACAGTACTAATTTTGGAGTTAAGAGCACTAAAACCTCAAATTTGCTGATTTTGTGGGGGAGGTGGTTTACGGATTTTGTTGTTCGATGTGTTGAAACCTCAAATTCAACAAATGAATGTGAATGTGAATGTGAAGTGAAGTGTGTTTTTTCGATGAGAGGAAAGCATTTCTTGAAATTTGAATTAGAAAATGAAAGTGTGGTGGGTGCTGCAACCCACGAGAAGCCTACCCTTTATCGGTTCACCAACTCGCTGGCTATATACGGAAATGAAAATTAATTAATTATTTACAAATTATTTACTGTATATTCTATGAATCATTAAGTGTTAATTTCATTTTATGATAATCACAAATAATCCTTAGAGATAGAAGTTTTTTTAAAATATGAAATACTTTAACATGAGTTCTTCCTTGACAAAATATCAAAACTTTCAACAAAATCAAATTTTAACAACTAGAAGCCAGCGTTTTCATAACTCAACAAATACCTCATGCAACAAAGAAAAAGCTTCTACAGAAGTTTGGGTCGACATGTTGATCAAAATTTGTTGATTGATACACTAAAATTTTATAAGTCGCCAAATACCACTGATTTTTTATAATGATAGTTTGATAAATAAAAAGATCACTGTATTTTATCCAGATAAACAATAATTGTAGATCCGCTCTAATTAAGAGTACATGATGTAAATTAGTACACCATTAAAATTTTATTCAAAAATTGTATGATCCGCTACAGACAATTTCATCATAACTACTAGGTATTTCATTGATACTATGATTTGCAACATAATTTGATGTTTTTATTTTTCGCAGCTCGTTTACGACACATAGCATTTTAGGACTTCAACGAAACCACGTAGTAGTATATATGAAGTGCGTAACAAACTAACAATAGTAATTGGAAATTATGGAAGGAGAGGTAAAGAAAGTAGAAGTAGAGGAGGCAGTAGGATCTCATTTTCATCATTAAAAATGAGATGCTACGTGTACCCTCCTCTTGTTGTAGCCTAATTATATACTACAATTCCAATATATAGAGATGGTCCCATTCAACCCAATCAATACAATTTACATATATGCATGGTCCCGTTCCCATGCATGCACTACACTAAATAAGTGAAAACTCATATATATTTAACTACCTATCCACTCTCATATGACTGATTATTGGTCGACTATGATAATTTATAATCTATCCAAACATTAAAAGTATGTCTAATTTAATTATGAGGTCGATATAATAGACATGGGTCGACATTATTATGAATTGTTGAGGGTTTTTGAAGAAACTGTAATGGTGGTGGGCACCACTAACTATCACTTTGCACGAAGGTTTAGAGAGATAAAACATTATCGTTTAAAATTAAATATCATTGTAGAGTTTTTTTAAATATTAAGAAAATATGTTAAACGATTTTTTTATCTTTAGATAAAGTAAAAAAATCTCATAGTTGCTAGTTCATTATTAAAATATTAATGTTAAATCTTTTCATTTTTTTAATGTAAAAATCACTAAAAAAAAAAAAATATTATAAGAAAGCTACATGTAACTGTTTATTAAAAATGAAAAATGACATTTATCTAAAAAAAATTGAATTTAGAATGATATTTAATTTGGGATTGAGATTGGGATTGGACAGAACTAAAGAGTTTGATGGATATGATGAGGAACAGGAAATTAAAGAGGAATATTGGATTTCTAACCTAAGTAATTGGTGGATATGGACATTAATTGATGGCTGACAATGACATCATACACATGCACATTCCCATGAATTTTGCTTCTAACTCAATGTTACTTATTCTTGTTATTTGGTAACTCTTTCGTAAAATTAGAAGTACCTCAGAATGGATCATAAAATTTGAAGGAGGGCAATTTAATAAATCAATATGTTCGATAAATTAACGATTTAAATGCGCTACAAATTAAATTTTAAGTAATAATATGTTCGAAAATAACTAAAAATGAAGGTTGATACTTTAAATATGAAATAGTGATAAGACATCTCAAGATTTTGTTGAAATCCATCATCCATTACTGACTCCACTTAACCAAACGTGCATGTAACAGTAGTCATCATTAATATCTAATTTGATTTCAGTGGAATCTTTGATTACCACCACGAACCCAATAACTATCCACATAAAGTCAACCATATGCTCATTTAATACATATTATGGGGCCTGAACAAGTTTAAAAATAAAGTAGAATTACGAGTGACAATTCACCGTAGAACATATATTTTTATAAGTATATATTAAAAGTTTATATCATTATATCAAATTGGTCCATAAAAAAAACACACTGTACATATATAATTGAAAAGGTTGGAACATATTACACAACACACATATCTATGTGTATCAAAACGAGCATAGCATATATATACTCATTTGTCTCGTCACTTGTCATTTTGAAGTAACATGTAAAAAAGTGCAATAATTGCGATTGAATACCAGTAGTATGCAGTAGAAGAGAAAGATGTAGATGTGGCATACAGCTTCAAGTTCCAAAGTACATGGAGGAGCGCAAGTCACAAATGCATTAATACTAGAGGAGTCACTAACATAGTAGTATCTAGGGGTGCTAAAAATATAGATAACCCGCAACCCAAATTCCTAATAGATGGGTCACAGGTTCACTTGATCTGATTGTGTGACCTATCGAACCGTCTATAGCTTACAATTCATAACCTGTATCGCAACAAATAATTTGAATAGTCCTCTTTCGTAAGCGAACAAGTAAGTAGATAACCCGACCATGAAAACTTTAGCGGTACCATCCTGAAAATAAGTAGTGAGAAGGGGGAGGGCAAGAAAGTAAAGAGAATGCAAAAAAGCAAAAGTGGTAGAGACCAGGCGGGCCCTTGAATGGTGCAACAAGAGCACAAGAAAGGAAAGCTTTTGCGGGAACCCAAAAATCAAGAAACCAGCAAAACAGAAGCAGAGAGCAGGCAGAGAAATGGGTTGTTTTTCATTTGATTTTTTTTTTTTTCAATCAATCAAATTAATTAGTAGTTGAGGTTAATATTGGAGTGGTGTTTATTTAATGACGCATGTCAAATCCTATCTAATTAGCTGCTGTGCATGGCGGCCAATATTAATTGTGAAGCAAATGATGAGTGGAGGAGCGTACGCCGCCGGCAAGAATGCAGACGCAGCCGATGTAGGATTTGAAAAGATTTGGTATTTAGTTTAAGACGGGACAGCTTCCCTTTAAAAAAGAAAATGGACATCTTTAGATTTTGTACTTTTACGAAAATATCAGTACATGTATATTGCATATAAACTGACATAGTGTAATTATAATCACACATAATTTGTTTATAGAAGTAAAATAAGGTGAGATTTAGATAAATTTTTAAAAAAATAATAATTATTTTGTGATTAAAAATGCGTAATATCAACCTGTAGGTAAGGGTTCACTTTCATTAGTTGTATTGATTTGATTGTGTTTTTTTTGAGAAAATTGCAAATGATCATCATAGTCTATTGGCTTAAACCAGATGAGTCCTAAATTTTTTTTTAAAAACAGATGAGTCCCTATAATTTGTTTTCAAAGCAGATAACCACTTAAAACTTTTTTTCAAAGCAGATAACCACCTAAACTTGCAAATGATCATTTCGTCAGTTAAATCTAACTGAAAGTCACACTCTTTTATCACGTGTCATCCACATGACCAGCTATTATATTTATATTACCAATTTTGACCTTATTTTGTTTAAAGATAAACATTCATTTATCCTTTTTGAATGTTTGAATATTCCGGCAACCATATCATGATTCCGGTCACCATAGTTTGTTATGAAAAATAAACAATTTTGTTTTAAATCAACAATCCTCAATTCATAAAAAAATTTAGCCATGCCGAATATGTGTTCGTATGAAAGTTGGGTTTTGGTTCTTCATTTGTATTAAATTTGGTTTTCAATTCTTGTGGGTTTTGATTTTAGTTTATGGTCAAGATGTGTATACGGACAATGTATCCACTTTTTGTATCTTACAGATGATTTTTTTTTTGTAATCATGAATTGAGGATTGTTAATATGAAACAAGATTGTTTATTTTTCATAACAAACTCTGGTGATCAGAATCATGATATGGTTGCCAAAATATTTAAAAATTCAAAGAGATAAATGAATGTTCATCTTTAAATAATATAAAGGCAAAATTGGTATTACAAGTATAATAGTCAGTTATGTGCTAGACATGTGATGTTAGAGTGTGATTTTCAGTTAGATTTAACTGACGAAATAATCATTTGCAAATTTAGGTGGTCATCTGCTTTGAAAAAAAGTTGTAAGGACTCATCTGCTTTGAAAAAAAGTTTTAGGGACTCATTTGCTTTGAAACAAAGTTTTAGGGATTCATCTGCTTTAAGTCAATAGATCATAGTGGTCATTTACAATTTCTCCTTGAAGAAATTAGTTAATATACACACAATATCTGTTTGCCATATTTCCTTCGGGCCAATAACTTAATACTTATTTTATATCAACTCATTGAAACCTTCAATAGATTTTAAACTTTTAACGTAGAAAAACTACTATTTTTTACTTCTCTTTAACTTTTTTAAAATTATGCATTGAGGTTAATTTAACTGAAAATCATTGTCTCTTATTATATGTATATTGAAATTTTTAAACTGACTCAATGGTAGTGGTGCAGTTGGCAACACAGACTGTGTAAGAGGGAAGAACGTTTGCGTTCTATCTTCGCTCAACACACCTATGAGGAGAGGTGAAAACTTTAAATGTGAACAAAACTTGAATGAGATTAGTGTGGTAAAACGGCTTAAAGGTGTCCACTGCAAGTCTACGGGCCCTCTCAGAAAGCCCTAATATAAACCAAAATTCCTAAATTGAACAAAAATAAAAATATAAAAATCTGAGTATCGGTATAGATCTAAACATAGATTGATAAATGAACTTTGACAATGGACTTTGGCAACCCAAATACCACCTTATCATCTCTAGAGGATGAAGAAATATTGAGAATAGCAAGGATTTTGGCTTTAAGTAGACAGGTTAGTGGAAGAAAATGGACTTTTAAGTCTCAATTATTGGTCTTGGTTCCAAACTATTGAGCTCTTTAAGTCAAACAATTTCCTAGGGAAGTGCTTCTCCTCCACACTCTATACAAAATTACAAATACAGACAAAGCAAGGAGAGGACACAAAACACAAAATCAAGGCATGCAACTACATCAAGATTCAAAAACCAGATCTTTACAGAATTCAGATTTCACAATCTCATTGTTCAATGATGCAAAAACATATGATCTCTTCTTGGGTACCAAACACTCCAAAACACATGTTTTCATTGTACAAATGAGCCTATATATTGGTACACCTACAGTGTTACACTAGGTATGACATTCTGTTTCTCAATCTAAACATGGTGAGAGGCCAAAATTTGTCCTCAGACTACTTGCTTGGTCAGCATTGTCGTCGTAGTAGTAAGGCGAGAGCTTGCCATCGATCTTTTCAGTCTTCGGCTTCATCTCTGCACCAGCTGCCTCCCGCAGCAATTTCATCACTCTTCGCATTGATGGACGGTTAATGGGAAGTGAGCTGGTGCAGAGAAGCGCTACGTCAAGGACCCTGCTAATTTCTTCCTCATATGCCGCGGAATCAAGTTTAGGATCAAGAATGTGTTCAATTCCTTTCTGGTCCAAGGTTGAGCAGACCCACTTCACCAAATCCTTCTCGCCAAACTCTGGATCCGTGGGAAGCCTTCCCGTTACAAGCTCTAATATGACCACTCCAAAGCTAAATATATCACTCTTTTCGTTCACTTGAAGCGTATACGCATATTCTGCATCAGTTTACAACAGAGGAGACAAAATCAAAATTGTGATTTGAATCTAAGCATTATTTTACATCAATCTTGCAAGTTAAGTTACGACTTATGACTACTATTTATATCAATCTTTAGTTCTATATAACGGATGAAACTACACCTATATGTTAATTTCAACATAGTTACTTATATTAACATGTGTGATCCAGAAATTTACTACAGAGAACAAACCTGGTGCAATGTAGCCACAGGAGCCGGCGATCACAGACATAGGTTCTGCTCCCTTGCCGACGCCTTTGACAATTTTGGCAAGACCAAAGTCAGCAACTTTAGCTTCAAACCCGGCATCTAACAAAATGTTGTTCGATTTTACATCCCTGTGTACAATAGGAGGAACACAATCATGATGCAAATAAGAGAGCCCCTCGGCTGCACCAAGAGCTATTTTATGCCTTCTCGGCCAATCTAACAAACCTCCTTTGTTACTTTGCAACAAGTCCCTCAAGCTTCCATTTGACATGTATTCGTAAACCAGGAGCTTGTTGGCGTCCGTGTTGCAGCAACACCATAACTTCACAATATTCTTGTGTCTTATCTTTCCCAAGGTCTCAACTTCAACTTCAAACCCATCCTTTTCTGAACCTACCAAGATCTCCTCTTTCTTTGATGGTCCCCAAAGCTTCTTCACAGCAACTATCTCATCATTACTAAGAACAACTTTGTAGACTTTCCCCGAAGCCCCACTTCCAATCACATTGTCTTCTTTGAGGCAATCAACAATCTCGTTCTCGCTGAAACCAAGCTTATGAAACGACCTCCACTTCGAAAGGGCAACTCTTTTCTTAGCCCTTTTAAAGCGCCTGTATCTCAGATAGAACCAAACCATCCCAACAACAAAAACTAAGCCAGCAAGTATAAATATTGATCTAAGTATCCACAAATCGCGCTGGTTCTTACTTTCTCCTGTCCCAGCACATAGGCCAGCGATATCCCCACACAAGCCCGGGTTTCCAAGGAAGCTGTCCTTATAGCCTTCCTTGGCATATAGCGGAGGGATGCTTCCGGAGAGCGAATTGCTTGACAAATTGAAAATGTTGAGATTCAAATGCTGCAACTCGGTTGGAATCTTTCCATAGAAATGATTCATCGAAAGATCAAGATAATTGAGCACCGGCAAGCTCCCAATCTCATTAGGGATGTTACCATATAAACTATTGTTTGCCAAATTAAGTTCATTGAGCTTCTTCCAACCCTGAATTCCCTCCGGCAAACCGCCAGATAGCTCATTGCCACTAAGATCAAGCTTAGTCAATTGACTCAGCTTCACCAACGTTCCCGGGATTTGGCCACTGAACATGTTTCCATCACCGGAGAACTCAACAAGATTGCTCAATGACCCAATCCCATCTGGTATTGACCCGGAAAACTGGTTCTTGGAAAGCAACAGAACCGAAAGGTCGTATGCTCCGGAGACCTTGTTAGAGACCTTCCCAGATAGTGAATTTTCAACTAGCTCAAACAAGGACACATGGGGCAGACCCCATAAGCCCTCCGGAACCGCACCGGAAAGTTGGTTGTTCCTCAGGCGAACCCTTCTCAAGCTCTGACATTCACCGAGGCTCGCCGGAATCTCCCCGGAAAACTCATTGTAGATCATTATGAGCTGCTCCAAAGCTCCTTTGGCGCATAAATCCCCCGGAATTTCACCGGAAAATTCGTTGTACGAAACCTCAAGATGATTAAATGGCGAGTTCTTACCCAGATCGCTCGGCAACTTCCCGCTGAGCTTATTGTTGAACAGTTTGAGCTCCAACAAGTTGGGTGACCGAGCTATGCTTTCCGGCAAAGACCCAGTGAACTGGTTGTAGTAGAGAACCAATGAATCGAGCGGCAACGCGCACAGCTCGTCGGGAATCGGCCCGGTCAGCTGATTCAAGGAGGCGTCGATCCGCCGGAAATTCGTCAAATTCGACCATCGCATCGGTAGCTCGCCGGACAAGGAATTGTTGAAGATCTCAATCTGTACCAGACTCGTCATGTTGTTGATCGAGCTCGGAACCGGCCCAGTAAGTCCGTTGACCGAGAGGTCAAAGTTCCAGAGCCGAGTCAGCTGTGTCAGGCTGGGAGGAATGTGACCCACGAGGTTACAGCCAGCAAGCCAGAGCACCTCGAGATTCGCGAGGTCGCCAAATTCGCTCGGTATCTGACTCGGCGAGAAAGTGTTGTACGCGAGCGAAAGCTCCTTGAGAGTCGTCAAGTTGCCGAGAAAGGACGGTACGGTCCCGTTGATGAAGTTCCCGGCGAGAGAGAGCCTCTCGATCTTCGGGAAGTCCGAAAAGGCGGCCGGAATCTCGCCGGAGAAGTTGTTGGCGCTGAGATCCAGGTTCTGAAGATTGGGGATTCGGGAGAGGGAGGCGGGGATAGAACCCACGAAGTAGTTTGCGGAGAGGTTGAGGGTGGTGAGGGCGGGGCAGGCGGAGAAGTCGACATCGGCGAGGGAGGAGCCGATGGAGTTGTCGAAGAGGGAGAGGTAGGAGAGGGAGGGGAGGCGGCAGAGGATCGCGGGGAAGGGGCCTTCGAGCTGGGAGGAGGGGGAGTTGGGGGCGGGGACACGGCCGGGGGGGGGG
>JAYMTA010002485.1:0-16433 GCA_036897625.1 Pelargonium cotyledonis | reverse complement strand
CAAAGGTAATTTTGGGGCAAAATTTATAAGTTGGTTTTAATTTTTTTTTTTTTGATTTGTTTGTGTTTCTCCTCGTTTAGATGAAATTGGGGGTAAATTGGGAAACTCACTTCTAAAGAGGGTCACATGTACAACACATGTGGATGGATTTTGGAGTTTAACAGTTAAAATAGATTATCTATAGCCAGTAACATAACATATGTAGTTATGTGTTATGGGACAACACAATTAAGTAGTAATCTGTTATGAAATTGAAAATAGGTAGTTATGTGTTATGGAACAACAAAATTAGGTAGTAATCGGTATTTTCCCTATATATATATATATAATTGACCTGGTAAGATCCACTTGAAGTCCAACTCTAACAACAAACGAACACTGTCCAATTGCATGGAAACTGCAAAAACATCGAAGAAAGCATCAAAATGTACTAAAATGTTCTTTAAATTATCATGACTCGACCAATTTAGTAGTTCATCAATCAAAAATTGACCAAAATGATACTACGAGAAAAGTTAATCCAAACACTTTTATTGTACGTACTGAATGATGATTGTATCTCTCGAAGATAGTCATCCCATATTGGGTCATCGCCAAGTGATCTCCGGTGAACAACATTTTGTGCGGCTTATAGAACAAACAGACCGATCCCTTCAATCATAATCGATGTAAATGTTAATTTAGAGATGACTATTAGAGAACCAACTCAACTAAAAACTCAAGTTTACAGTTGAGGTTCTCATTTATTCTTTTAATGCTATATTCTAACACCGACAATTCGAATTTCAAGTCGATTCTAGTCATATCTAAGTTTCGATGCTGTGGTCAAGCTAAGACACTCCTCTCGGGGGCCTCCCATCGAACTCACTTGTATCTTCTCAGTCGGCCCTCATCAAAGCCCCCATAATTCGGAGTTTATCTTTATTGATTCTTATAAATACCACACGACTATTTCTCTAATAAGATTTTTAACTTGATCGTTAATTGGAGGTGACTCGAAAACTTCAACTCCTTTGCGACCATTCATACATATGTGTAATTAGAGACCTCAGAACAAATTCAGACAAAGAATTCATGTGCGACAAAGCACATAATGTCAAGTGCTCTTTCTCTACTTTCGATCTACAAAGAGGTTGTTTCTTTCACTCGAGTTAACAACCTCGAGATTATAATACAACAATCTTATTGTTGCGTCAAGACTCGCACTCTCTCACATAAATAAATACTCCGTATATAAAAACGAGAGTGTTAGGATTTCTATAGGAACTTACTGAAGAGTGGCCTGGAGTGTGTATGAGCTCAATATCTTGGCCAAGGTTCCATGAACCACTTCCCTCTAGCTTCATCTCCACATCTCTAGTATTATTTTGAACCTGCCACATCATCGTATCAACCAAATGTCTCAACTCTTTTTATCAGTTGAGCTACACAACAGGGGTAGCTCTCCCATTTTAACCCAAAACTCTCATATCTAATAACCAAAACATAATTAACATGTTTTAGGGGAAATTTGATTAAAATTGTGTATTTGGGTAATCAAGCCAACCTACTTGTGTGTCAAAAACATGTACTTTGCTCCACCCAATGCTTCGATTCTTCGTGCAAGTGTCTCTGTGTATCTCGGGCTGCAAAACAAGATAATCATGTGTTTTTACTATCATAGACTCGTAATTCGGGGTGCAACATGTGATCTAACACGAGCATGACATGTATTAAGCGAGTTTGTATGTATCATAACCATATATTCATGTTATGTTCATGCTAAGTTGCTAACTCAACATTCTTAACAATTGCGTTGGATTTGTGTTTTGTGACTCGTTGAATAAAATTGGGCATGATTGAATCTAGGTCGAAAAAATAGACTTAAAGTCTTTTTTTTTTTTGAACGGAAATAGACTCAAGTCTTAACCGATCTGAACCGAATGTCGGTCCATCCATTCCATGACCATTTGATCTCGTTCCGGCCCATTTCTGGGACACTCTAATCGATCTGGTCCTGATCCACCTTTTTATGAAAGAATATTGGTTTCATTGCGGTTTGGTCTTGGACTGATGCTCAACCTTTTGAAACATACAACAAGTTTATTAGTTTAAAGGTACATTATGAGTTCAAATAATTGATATTATGTAAAATAATGTATTGTCTTGCTTAATTATAAAATTCTATTTAATTAGATTAAATTTGGTTTGAATAATTATTTTCAAAATTTTGGTTTGAATAATTGGGTCAAGTCGTGTCAAATGAGTTGAGTCATGCTACGAACTCATTTATTTCATGTAATGTCGTGGGAACATGAATTTCTTTGCAATTCTTTTGTTAGCATGTCGTATTAGTCGCTTAGTCATATTAATTTAACTAAATGTATTATGTGTATAATGACTTGTCAACATGTTTATAATTATGTTTGGTTCGTGTTTAATATTTGAACATGAATATTAAACTTGACGTACTCGTACTGACACATATATCAATAACTAAAATTTCAAGACGGCACAAACACGAATGAACGCCTCTGCTTACCTGTCTATTAAGATATTTTCTTCCGGGTGAACAATCAAGTAGGAAGTCGCTCCAAACGAATTCTCCGAGTGATAACCACAATGGTATACGCCCTGAAAGTAAACACTACATTCTATATTAGCCAAAAAGCCGAGAAAAGTATGAAAGTGATCGCATATCAAAGAATTTAAACAACAATAGGCAGACTCTGCAAATTGGGTTGCGGGCCGAAAAATGCATGCGTCTTTATTAGATGAGCTAGGTTTGGCTACACGACAACGAAAACAAAAACTAACTAATTTTTTCAAGCAAAATGAGTCGCGTGCTAAGTTCAAGCCAAGTGCTTGAGCTTGGGACTGAACAGAAAACGAAAATTAACTTTAATTTTATCAGATAACTTTTCACCCGTCGTTCTCATGATGACCCACAGGTCGCACTCCATATTGCCATGTATAGCCATAGGAAGAACATAATTTCAAATAACGGAGTGTGACCAAAATCAATTCAGTAACTTACGATGTAAAATAATGAAACATCATAGAATTGATGACATATAATAATGCAAATTACTACCGGAGCTTTTTGTTCGTCGATGGGAATTGGGAATGTTTTGTGAGCTTCTAGAATGTCAGCCGGAGGCTTCTCTGTTCGGATCGAGCTAGTCGGACATGCAAGCAATGCCTAAAAAATCCACAATTCCACATAAAAATCCTAATAGAATTATATTCCGAATATGAACAATATAATTGTAATTCTCATTTTGACATGACAACAACTTTACTGTTAAAAGAATCGGTGAAATGTGGAAATGACCTGAAGAGTCTTCAATCTTTCCTCCTGACAAGTCGGTTGTTTGGACACTGCAGACATTCCATCCACTCGTGTGAAGATTTGCTGAATAAGTGTCAAAAACATTGCAATTAAAAATTGAAACCCCCAATTTAGCACATGCATCAAAATTAAATCCTTAATGGGTGAGTGAAAAAAGAAAAGAAACTAAGAAATTTAATTTCAACTATTTTTCTCATACGTAGCATTATCATTTCAATCCACCAAGTTTGACACGACTTAACTAACATGAGCCATCATGTTTACAGATCTTCTAAGAGAACCTAATTATACACAATCGAACTACTAAATAAGAGTCATTACAATTTACGACCCATCAACTTTGACATGACTTAATTAACTAACAGACGAGTCACCATGTTCACAGACATTGTAACAAAACCGAACTTTATACAACCGAACTTGTCTGAAAGAGTTTTAATATCATTTTTTATAAAGTTAAAATGAGAGAAGAGGTAGAATTTGTTACCGGAGCCATCCAACGGCAAGTATTACAATCTATACAAGTGTGATCTGATCAAGAAAACACCATCATCATCAACAACAACAAAAACATTAATTAGTACGGCACAAAATCAATATGTATCCAATATACACGCGATAAATTAATCGTGTTTTGACATGCACGACACACATAATTAAGAGTACAATTGTAAATCAATTTTAATATCGTGTTAGACATGTTGATTCTATCCAGCAAAATGTGTTCGATCATTCATGTCGCGTCAACACGACCTATTTATTTACCGTCGATCTTAAACGTGTTATGTTCACGTTGGATCGTGCAATACACCATCAATGCTCATCACGACCCGAACACAGCACGTATGAACGAATTGTCAACTCGTTACTAATCAAACAGTGATAAATAAATAAAAACTAGAAATGAATTACCTACAAAGAATTCTCCATCAACATTCTGTGTTCGTCTCTCTCTGGCTCTTCTCTGAGTCCCAACAGCTCTAATCACTTTCACTCTCAGACTCTTCTTCGAGATCGGACTCAAAGCACCGTACGATGAAACCACCGAACCAGACATCAATGGGTTTCTGAGAAATCCCGAGTTTCTCGCTGCCATGTCCGAATTTGTACGTGTTCATAGCTGTATCGGCCGACATTTATATGGAGGCTCCAGACACGTGTCGGATTCGGATGCTTGGAATTAAAATAAAATTGGGTATTAATTGTGGATAGAAAATGAGGAAGATGAGAAGGATTGGAAAACTAGGTGAAGATTTGGATTGGGATGATATTTTTTTGAGGTGACAGTGTGTTCATCAATGTGACTGTCACATGTTTTTTTTATAAATATTGACTGGAATCTTTAAAATATCAAGGAGTTGGGCACGGTGAATTTAGCAATTTAACCCGAACTCGACTGGACTCAATATTTGTACTTCGAAGTTGGACCTACAAATTGGATATGATATTACGAGTCTATAAAATTTAGAAGATTTCAAATTAATTTGATCGAATTCAATCAATTTTGTGGTCGCTCAAACTCGTATGTAAAACCTGAATCCGACTTGACCCAACTAGCATTTGAAACTCGAACAAACTTGCACCTATTTAAATTATGTTAAGAACTTTCAATTGAATCTAAAAAGCCTGACCCTAGAACTCGAATGACAACCTTTACCTCTCATGCTAGAGCCAATAATTCATACATGCATGTCTTGTATGTGTAATGTTTAAGGTTGTTTGTGTGCTGCATGACCCACTACAAACACGACATGTTTAATAATCGTTTGCAGGGCCCGTGTCGTGTTTAAATTTGTTGTGTGTTGGTATGACCCAACACAAACACGTCACGTTTACTAATTGTATTGATACGAACACGACACATTTAACACTGTGACCAAATGAGTCGTGTCGAGAAAATACGACACAATTGACATGATCACGACCCAACATATTTTTCATGATAGAATCAACATGTTTGACACATTATTATGATTAATTTAAAATTATATCCTCAAGTGTCCACGTTGGACATGTCACGCGCCTCACAACACGATTAATTAATTATATATATATGTGTATTTTGAAGGCCCAACACTAACATGACACAATTATAAATTGTCGATCTGAACACGCTAATTTTGTGATGTGTGTCGTGTTACTACACAAATTTCCCCGGTCTTATTTAATGACGTCATAATACTTGACTGAGTTAAAAAAAATAGCAACCCCTTTTCTTTCACAAAGTCTCTCTCCTCGTGTCCTTTGCTTCGCTTGAGCTGTTTTTCTTCCTCTGAACCAGATAGAAAATTTTCTCAAAAACCCCCTAAAAACCCTAAAAAACACCAAATTTTCCCGAGAAAATTCGACCACTCAATCAAGCTCGCAACCGTACATTTGTTTTTTCTATTACTCATCGAATCATAGACAAATTCAATTCCATTTCCACATTTCTGATTTTTTTGTATGATCATCACAAAACCCTAACTCCAAACCTCCATTGAAGCTCGCCAATTTCTAAATTTTTTCTGGTTTTCAAAGCTTCCAGAATGATTCATGGTCATGATCACGATTCATCAGCAAGCTTCCTCTGCACTGGCGTCGCAGCCGATCCCTCCTCCAACCTCCTCCGCGTCCACCGCCTCTCTTAGATCCCCCACACCAAACCCTAACCAGTCGCAGCAACAGCACCAGCACCAGCAGAATCACCTTCCTTCCTCGCTCTCTCTCGCTCCGCAATCCGCGCTGGGCCCCACCTCTCACCGGCAAGCGCTCCCGATCGCGTCCGCCGATCATGTGATCGGTACGGTGGCGCCGATCGCCGCCGCACTCCCGTCCGGAGAGCCTCTGGTGGCTATGCTGGGACCTCTGGGAAGGGTACGGTTGTCTGACATCGTCCCTTACGACGGAGCCCCCGCTGCACCGTACGTGAGGGCGGTGGAGGCGCTCTCGGGGTCGTTGATGACGCACAATGCGGCGGTGATTGAGCTGGGGAGCGAGGATGCTGCTCTGATGCGGTGTGGATTGGAAGCTTCGAGGTTGTATTTTCGAAGCAGAGCTCAGAGTGTGGGCAAAGGAAGCCGAGGGGTTTATATGTACAGAGCAGGAAGGTAAGGACTCAATTTTGCTTGAAAATATTTGAATCTAATTATTGGCTCATTTTGATGAAAATTTGGTGACTTTTGCATTTTTTCTTTCTAATTGAATGCTCCAGAAAATGACACTCAAATATTATTGGTTTCCATGTTTATTTGGCTTGAAGTACAATGCACACTCAATTTAGTTCTGCATTAAATAAGAACACACATGTTCAGTATTGCTGGTTGACTTGAGATAATTTTTTGGTGCGAAGGCTTTTGGAAACATTCTAGGCAAATAGCATAGGGTCAGCAAGCTATTCGGGGAGATATTTGGATTATTGAGCTGAAACACATCTAGCAACCTTCTAACTTCACAGCACATAGCTTCCAAGCTTCTTTTATAATTATATTCCAATTGTATTCTTTCATCTTGTATATGACTAAAGATTATTGAAAAGGGTAGCCTGAAACATAACATTGAAAAGAAAACAACACTTTACAGAGGTGACACAAATACTCTTATCCATTCCCAGAGCTCACTGAAATATTAGTGTTTGGACTAGAAACCAAAACTGCCGCCTTTAGTTTATTGACCATGTGCTTTTGTGATCCATAATCCATTTCTATGCTAAGTATTACTTTTCTAAGTGCTTCCTGACTTCCTGTTAATATGATGAGCTTAGATAAACTCATTAAATAAAACTCTTAAAATTCATCAAATGATTGTGTCATATACTCAGAGAAGTTCGACTGAGAATTTTTGTGCAGATAATACAGTTAGAAAGTTTGTTCTTGTGGCAGGGCTTTGGAAGATTGGGATTCATCTCCCCCATGCATGGCCGAAATTTTTAGATGCATGGGAAAAGCAGCTCGTGCTGCTCTAAGTGCAATTGCAAGATATCTTCGTCTGAGAAGCGAGTAAGGATGGTGATATTCGTATTATACGCTTCTCACACGAGTTTTTACTTGTCCATTTATTACCTTTTTTTTATTTTTCATAACAGATTTCGCTTCTCATATGCAGTGTCTTCAATCATTTACTTGATGATACACCACTCCCTACTAACGAGGTGTCATCATCAGTTCTTGTTGCGACCTACTCTCATGCATCTTTGCAGAATGGAAAAGGGGCTATTGGGGGAGGGAAGCCAACAGCGAATGGTGAAGTTGAGAAGGGATTGTTGACATTGATTTCCTCTGACAGTCCTGGTTTACAGGTGTTCTTCTATAACTTGATTGTCATATCTGATCCTTACTCCTTAGCAAGTCTTTAGTTTCTTCCAATTAGGTCGAACAGTTGGCTGCGAGCTGTGAGACACATGAAAATTCAATAGGAGTCCCCTGCCCTAACCAAATAAAGAAAACAAAAAAAGGGGGGAGGGAGGGGGGATGTCCCCTTACCTTACTCAAATGTTTTTTGAAAGGAATGAGTAAAAAGAAGATATATGGAAATTCGATTTTGCCTACATTGAGTAGTATAAAAATGAATGGAACTATTTCAATTTCTTCGAAGTTGAATCAAATATTTAGTACTATGACAAAAAATAGAGCATCCGCTCTTTGTTGGGTGCAGAAGCAGGTAGACAATCAAATGGCTATTAAACTGTCATTGACTCTAACTGCTTCATTGTAAAATTTTACCCTTGAAATAATTTTTTCCCTTCATTTGGATCGATGTATTTCTCCACTTATATCTCAAGTTGAATTCTTTTGCAGGTTTGTGACCCAAATGGTCGTTGGTACCTAGCAGAGGGTGGATCTGCTCCTGGGGATCTTTTACTGCTTACAGGCAAGGCACTTAGCCATGCTACTGCTGGCCTTCGCCCTGCTGCTTCTTATAGAGCTGCTCCTGATTACTCAGGCACTAGTGGTGCAGGAAGGTACCACCTTTAATGGCTATTATGGCGCATCTTTCAAGCTTAACTGTTTGGTTCGAATGGTGTTTCATGAAAAACTGATTTACAATGATGCCTATTGAACTTTCTGCCTTTAGGACATCACTGGCTTTCAGACTCATGCCACAGGGTAATGCTGTATTAGATTGTTCGCCAATTGCAGCAGCTGGTCATGTTATTCCTCAAAGTTATGTACCAATATCTGTTAGCCAGTTTATGGACGACCTTTCCGCAGAGGAAGATGTACTATGCAATCGTTCAGATAATCCTACGGTAAGTTAAATCTTCAAGCAATTTGTTCATGCAGTCACCCACATAAGATAAAAGATAAGTTAACAAAGGAGGGCCTGGGGAAACCATTGGTCTTCACAATTTATGTGTTTATAGATCCTTTTTTTTGTATATCATGTCTACTTTTACGTAGTTGAAAATTCTAACCTGGGCATACCAAAACCCATATCAATAATAATTGTTTTCAGTAGTATTGACTCATAGTAGGGGTCGATTTTATTGCAAAAGGTTTTCAGAACTGCAGCAAAAACTTAATTGTGTGACTATTCTTGTCATCTATCAGGGTTCAGGTTTGTACTTTTGATTTATGTGTGATGCACATGGAGTTTATCAAGGGGATTTTAGCTTGTTCTATAGTTTGCATATGCCAAAGTGTTTTGCTTTCCTTTTTAAATGTATTACTCTATGTTTTGAACTTGAAGCATTTATCTTTTTATAGAACATTTAGAGATCAATCCAGATGTGTGAGTTGATAATGAAATTCTGTAACTTGCATACATCTTACCAGAATAATTCTTTTTTGTTGTTTGGGTTCTCAGATAATTCGGAACAATTTAACTAAGGAGCCATCATTAAGAAGCGTTCTCTCAGATCCCTTGTCGTGAGTTATTCTGTCTTTGTTGTTTTTTTAAACTTGTATGGCTTGTTTTTGCGTTTACTATGTTACACTTTTGGAAGTGTCTATTGATTTGGATTGTTACCAGATAGTCTACTATATATGAAAAACACAGTTTCTTGCCATCACATTCATAAGCAATAGTCTATTCATGGTTATTTCATTGTTTTGGAAGGAATAGAAAAATGTTAATTTTTCCCATTAACTGGTATGTGTTTCTAAATTATCCATTTTTCCGCTGGCTGGTTGATTGCTGCTTTAGAGGTGCATTCCTTGAAGATGCAATGGTGGTTTCATGTGGACATTCATTTGGTGGTATCATGCTAAGAAGAGTCATCGAAACGGTATGAGGTTTACTGTTTTTGAGATCTGTAGCTTGTTATGTTTTGCCCTCTAGATGGGAAGAGACAAATCAACGTACCTTTACTTTGTGTCACAGTCAAGATGTACTCTCTGCAATGTGGAAATTGAGACTGGGTCATTGGTTCCTAACCTTGGTACTTATATCTTCACTTTTTGAGTTCAGCTCTCTCTCTCTCTCTCTCTCTCTCTCTCTTTTTATTAATTGGTTTCTTTTGCAGCTCTTAGAGCTGCAGCGGCAGCTGTGAAGCATGAAGATGATAGAAGGCTCTTTCACAATGCAGCTCTTCGAAAAAGACGGAAAGAAATGGGTGAACAAACAGATCCAATCAGAAGACTAAATAGGGTATACCCCAACTTATTCTTGATACTACTCTTGTAATTTGCTCTTTTAACTACCTACAATTAGAAAAAAGGAAATGGGGTGGAGGGTCTCTTCTCTTCCCTGATAAGTGAGTCCACAAGTCTAATGAGAGCATGTCAGAGCCTTCATTACCATTTGTTTGAGAAATAAGCTTAGCTGGGGATTTTCTTGCAAAATGAGCTTCATACTTGCGTTTTTTCGCCCGGTTCGTTGGCCCAATTTCCAGCTCTACATAAAGCTATCCGAGTTATTCAAAATGCTAAAGACCTCGTGCATCATTCAAATGAATTTTCATGGTTATTATTTAGCTTATGATCAATACGGAGAAAGTCGCGTGAACATGTAACGATTGTCATGTTAGGAATTTACTATTCTGTACATTTCTTTGTCTACAGGAAAATGGAGATATTGCAGCCGATGACGTATTGCAGAGGGGTGTGCAGTATCCGTTTTCAGTAAATGAGAAAGTTGTAATAAAGGTGTGACTTACATTTTTACAGTAAACTTTCACTTCAATTTCACAATTCCATTATATAGCAATGTTTAATAGGAGACTGAATTATACAGGGAAACAGGAGGACGCCCGAAAAATTTGTTGGAAAGGAAGCGGTCATCACATCCCAATGTCTTAATGGCTGGTGAGTGGGAGTTATCTGTTTATCTAGTTCTGTCTAAGTTCAACATGTAGATTTCAAAATTATGCTTATAAAGAACATCATTAACTTCATAACTTGTGTATTTTTGTCATTTTTGAAACCCGACTTTGGTCCAGTACCTGATACCTTTTCATTTACACAATGTGGTCCTTGAACCTTGAATTCATATCCAATGTAGAGCTTGCAATTTAGACCGGGGATCCGAAATCCAACCAGCATTTTTTGCGGGTTTGGATTACATACTATTGATTTCCAGATTTGGTTTATTGTTGAAAAATTGTGAATTGGGTTGGGCAAATTCACACTTGCCCGCAGCCACGACCCGAGACCTGAACGGACCCCACCTCTTGGGGGTAGGTTTTAACTTGAAACTCTAGCCCTCAACCAGAAATCCAAATTGCGGGCTCTAATGTTCTCACCTTTTGGCAGGTATTTGCTTAAGATTATTGGAAGTGGGGAGAACGTTCGTCTCCAATACCGCTCTCTCCGGAAGATTTTGAACCACGACGCCATGGAGGACCAGTGTCCTTCGCAGCAGGAGGCAGAGCCAATGTAGGGCCCACATTTAGGCCATTGCCTGACCTGAAATTTTGTAAAGAAAATATCACTTGCTTCTTTTTTTCACCCTTTGTTTTGCACTGTTCACACCTATTTATTTCCTCTTTTGATTGTATTTGTTGTAAGATAAACACTAAAGCAAAACATGTTAGGAGGAGAAACAAAAAATAGAATAGAATTTTTTTCTTTTCAGAATCCTACTGTTTCCTGCCTTGTATAAAATATATGTAGTGTTTATATTTGATTGAATTTACATTTTTATGGCCATTGTTGGTGATTCTGAAATGATTTTAGGCCAAATTGCATATTACTCCTACGAGGTACGCTTCTTCCAAACAACCCACCATTGACGCAAGCTTTTGCAAAAAAATAAAAAACCCACAAAAATTTGTCAATAGTGATTTCTGTTATAACATCATTAGTGTACTATACGAAAAGACTAAAATGCCCCTTGTTTTATACATGACCAATCTTCTAACCAAATATACCCTTAAGATTTTTTGAATAAAAAAAAAATGAAATAACAGTGAAACCCCGATTAAGCCCCCGGATCTCTACCATCTCTGGCAAGCTCGACCTCCTACGTCGGCTCACCTGCACCGGAGAAGTAGAGACCACGCCGTGGAGACGATCGGCGGCAGACGCATAACAGATCTGGAGCTTATGTGAGCTTCAAGCAGATCCGGCGATCTGCTCGTCACCTATTTTTTGTAGAGAACATATGTAAAAGACCCCTTGACAGCATGTTTATATCAGTAGACAATGACAGGATATGCAAAATTTCTATGCTATACCATTAGAATTGAGATTAAATTAAGGATTGTGCATTGCACTATCAAATAGAGAAATAGGAATATAAAATAGAGAACAAAGCTACGAGTATTAAATCAACAAAAAATAGAGTTTATCGTATGAGCAACAGAGTTTGAGCAGTCTGTTCACAAAAAATGAAGAATAGCAGAATCGGGATTGGCCTAAACGATGTTGCCAAATGGTGGAGTCAACAGCAGCGAGGGAGACAGACAAAGGATGAAGTGGAAACGGGATAAACGTCATCGTTGTTACATCAAAGGGAATTGGATCCATGTTACTAGATCCTTCGTAGAGAAGCCACACGGGTCAAATTCAATGTAACAAAAATAATATTTAGTAAATTGACGGAGATATATTAAATATTTAACGATATTAGGAGCAACAAGAACATTATTAAGATATAGAGAAGAAGACAAAGAATGAATAATATAACTAAATATACGAATAATAATAATAGAGAAACAACATTACCAACAAGCAGAAAATATACGTGGGGAGAAGGCCATGTGAGAGCTTGCACCCGTTGCAAATTCAATTGTTTCATTGCTGATTTCTACACATATTTCTTCCACCGTATTGCAATCTTCTACAGAGAGTATTGTCAGATTGGGTAGGTGTTCTACCATTGAAAGTGCAATTAAATTCCTCAAACCGTGGAACTGCCCAACACGTACATAGCTCTCTTGAATAAGTAGTGGTCGACATGTGATGTATCATTAACAATGCCACTGCTTATATATAAATGTCGTTCATATTTGGACACTCTAACAACACAAGCTCTTTCATGGACACCCACGGTACGTAGAGTATATTTAAGGGCAGAACTGAATTTGTTGCATTTTCCAGCTTCTCAAACTCAAACAACACTTCCACCTCAGGACACGACTCAATCTTGACAACTCGTAAATTCTGAAATTGTTTCGTCTGGTCATCAGTTGGCATCAGGGTAGAAAGGCTACCAATAGGCTGTAGAGAATATGAAATGATGTTGTTAATAATATTGTTGTACTAATTTGATACTACAACATGTATATATATATATATGTCCACACAGGGCATTACAAGAGTTGAGTCCTTATCAAATACTGGTAAATAGGCCTTGGTAAAGGCTTAGTCAACTTGACAGATTTAACTGAACTACTTATCTAGTGTTTCAGTTAATGGAGGAGATGAGAGCTTTAGAACATAATAGAACATGGGAGAAAGTTGTTCTTTTCAAAGGGAAAACTTAACACAGTCAAGAGGTAACCTATTTTGACGCGCGATTGTCGTGTCAACAAGTATTTGATTTGTATTGGGCCGGGTAAACAAAGTTTAGGGACCAATGCAGGTCTAAATGCAAAACTTGGAGAGCCAAATTGATTTTTACTTGTACTGTTTTGCACAATGATGCACCATATCTCATATATAGAAATCTTAAATTAATAATTAATATTCTACTAATTTGATACTACAACAAGAGTTGAGTCATTATCAAATTAGTCAACTTAACAGATTTAACTAAACTACTTATATAGTGTTTCAGTTAATGGAGGAGATGAGAGCTCTCTGAAACTAAACCCAATTTGTTCGATCTAATATCAACAAGGGTTCGAGTTGGTCCGGCCTAATTTATCAATCCGACCCGATTTTCACAGCCCCTCCATGCATCCTTGAGTAGTAACTAATCTTTAGCAATGTTAAATGGTAGGACATATTTCAGCCACTTACAACCACTGACTTCAAGAGATTGTAGGCGGCTGAGGCTAGGACTTCCCCCACTCAATTGTAGCAAATCAAATAGATTCTCTTCAGCTTGAACAGAATCATGAGAAATTGACAACCATTTCTCTTCTACTTCTTTTACATTTAGAATTTCAGTTTCCTTCAACAAGAAATTCAGGATCTTCTTTGAATCAGGAGTTTGAGAGACTACCGCCTTGGCAACTTTATCAAACAGCCCCTGTGCTCCCACTCTCTCTATTCAAAATCTTATTCACCATTGTTGTCTTCCCCACTCCTCCAGGCCCGCATGCATATACGGATCAAGTTGGCACCATCATCTTTCTTGAGAGCCTCCATGACCTCGTCCATTATGAGCACTCGGGACTCAAAATCCTGAAAACCTTCCAACGTGGGTAGGAGGCAGCGCAGGAGCAGCTATTTGGTCTGCACATAAGTTGCCATCTTGAAAGATTCGGACGACATCTGAGTTTTCAAAATCGGAATACACTATCCATAAAACCGATTTCCTTTAATTACCACAATTTCCTTTAGGAGCAGATGGAAACTTCAAAGTTTTCGCCGGGGTAACCGGAAACTTCACTTATTTTTTTGTTTAACCAACACAAATCAAACACAAGCCCAACACAAATCGTATACAAATCGAACACAAACTCTACACAAATCCAAAATTTGTTCAACTAACACAAATCCTAACATTTGACACAAATATGAAACTATAAAGTCGTCATTAATTAAAATGGACAAAAGATATTTTGATCACTAAGCCTATTAACTGACGGTTCATTGGACGAAAAGAGTGACGAAAAATACAAGGTAGTCAATAGTTAGAAAAAAATTGCAAAATATGTTCATTACCGGATAATCATATGTAATATTCTTAAAATTAAATACTCCAAATCATTAATAGGTTAAAATTACAATTTTGTGATACAAAATTGATTTTATGAGTTTTAACACACTAAAACTTAACATAAACATTATTTGTAAGGGGGAAGGTGATTTTCTTGAAGGATCAACTATACATCTTTTGTTTTGGGCACCCGGAATTAATTTTTGTAATTTGGACGTTCCTGAACCCACCCATACATCATTTTGTTAGTTAAATTTGACGAAAATTTACTTCTCTCATCATGTGCACTGCACATTACCCTGACCCCTTAAATATTTCACATGTAAATCATAATAAAACGTTCAAAGACCAAACAATTATTGATTTTATGAGTTCTTACACTAAATTCCACCTAAAATCAGCTAAAAGTTAACATAAACATTATTTGTAAAGGAAGAGAAACACATACCTTGGAGTTGTAGCTCAAAGAACAGAGGAAACTGAAAGAACGCAAGACAATTGTAAGTCGCAGATGGTACGTAGGAGTTAACATGTTGTTTGTGGTAATTAATATTTATATGAAATAATCTTAGTTTCGAGTCTTTCAATACTAATTAATCACACAGATTCTAACTAATTAAGAATACAGTATTGCAAAAACTATCCACTAGGCCACTGCCCATTATTCACCGGCGACCATTGTGGCTTATTATTTTTGATTTATAAAAGAAAAATAAAGAAATGGTTGACTTTTCAAAACCTTCCCTGCCAATCACTTGTGCACTTTCTTCCACGCATAATTTGGATTTTAACCCACTATTTTTTTTTAAATTCGTGTCCTATCACAACTCATAATCTAAATAGGTAAACTTGTATGTGCGAAGATTCTACTGCATATATATCTTGAAAAGCCGAAGCAATGCATTAAACGAAAGCATGAATCCACCTAATTGTAAGACTTTAATTTAATTGGTACATTATTGCGCACATATACACGTTCATTCATTCACACTAAAATGTTGAACAAGTAAATTGCATGTAATGATTGAGTTGACCATAAATAAGATATATGCAACTTGTCATTCATTTGAGTCCTCAATTATAGAGCTGTCCGTTAAGTTTTGCTTTGTTTTGTGTATGTGTGTGTGAGAGAGAGAGAGAGAGCTCTAAAATAAGAGTTTATTTGATTGACTAAACATATAGTAATTAACAATAAGTATATACTATAACTACTTAATTCTAGTATTTTGTGGTATTGTTGTGTAATCACATGTTCATGTGTTGTTTGCTATTTTGGTTGCAAGTTTTATGCTATATTGCATATTGTAAAGGTTATGGGTAATTTGGTTGATGGGATACGCTACCATTTCTTTATGGCTCGTTTGGTTCTTTGATTTGATTTAAAATATCAACCCATTATTGTTACTTTTCTTGACAAACAAGCATGAGCCATTTACACTGTATGTATTGATAGTTTGGATGTGAAAAACGTATTTGATTTAAATTCGGACATAATAAAATAAAATGCAATATATGTCTATAACGTACGTAGGAGTGTTTATGTGCGGGTAATTCGCCCGTTTATGGAAATAAGATATTCAAACTGCAACAAAGTTTTGAAGCTCTTGGATCACTCGTGAGTAATGTGTTTTTGAGCAGTTTGTGAAATGTGGACTACGGGCGGTTTCACGAGTTACGCGCAGTTCGCCCAATATAGATGAATTTTGATCTAAACATAATTAAATCATCAAAACACTATTTGGCTTAGCTAGGCTAAGCCGGCAATAAGAATGCGACAACTTATTAAAAAGTAGGGATCCAGCGGGTTAATTTGCTCCCACAAATTTATTGGAGTGAGTATGAGTTAATTCAAATGAGGTGTCATCTCCTTCTAATAATTAGCCTAAGCCAACAGAATTATAGCTCATATCTATTG
>JAYMTA010002484.1:0-16438 GCA_036897625.1 Pelargonium cotyledonis | reverse complement strand
TATTTTCATAAATTTTTAACTTTCAGTACATGAAATCCAAACATAATATTTTAAATTCACTTTCAGTACACAAACATATTACTCTTAACTTTCCAAGAATATGTATTCCAGGAATCTAAATTCCTGTAATATATGGAATCCATGGTAATTTGGATTCCCCAATCCAAACGATACCTTAATGTAACGGTTTAGTCTTAGTCTTGTAGATTGGTTTGGTTTTCGGTTTCACATGTATATTTTTATTGGTCAATTGAACTTTTATATTTTTTTTGCATAATGTTTTTATATTGATACATTTTGATAGTCTTATTTGTGTTCAGATTTATGAAGTGAAACTTAGAACGAGGGAGAGCATTTCACGTGTCCGTCTTATACTTTAAGTGTCATCGTTGTCAATTGATCGTAATCTTCAGGCTGAGGGGGAGGATTCAAGTATAAAGTTAAAGGTTTCGTTAGTGATAATTCAGGCAACCCAAACTACAGGGGAGGTTGTGGCCAATGTCTTTGTTTTGATCATTGGTGATAGTCGGCTTCTTGCTATAATTCTATATTTGTTTCAGCCAGTCATGCTAGAAGATCTACGAACCGAGTGTACCTTGCAATAGCTAGAGCGTCAGTGTCAGTTTTAGTTGATTGGTTGGGTCGACACACCCCAGAGTTTATTTATTCTCTTAGTTTAGTTTTTGTTCATGTGTTTAGTTTGGAATGTAATTATCTTCTTGGTTTGGATGTCTTTAGTTTAGAGTTTGATTATGTTTTTGGTTTGCATTCCTAATAATATTTGAATTTAGTTTGTTTCAAAATAAAAAGAAGAAGTTAACTAACATTTGGCTTAAAAAGAAAAAGAGTTAAGCAATTGAAATTATCCATAAGATATTGATGAAAAAACATTAACCAAGAAGTGGTGTGTTTCTCTAAGATAGGGGGTTATTGGTAGGGTTTGTAAGGGTGGCAGTGTTTGTGTGTGTGGCGGCGACGGTAAGTGCAGAAGCAGCGGATCGGTGGGGGAGACATGGGGATCCCTTTGTGGAATTGTAGGGGTTTGAGAAACCCTAGAACGATCATGTACTCTTCCAGTTGGTTTGAGAAAGGATACCAAAGTTGGTTCTGCTGATTGAAACGAAGAAAGTTAGATCGGAGCTGGATGGGGTGCGGAAATGCCTTAACATGGATTCGTGCTTTTCATGTGATTGCATGGGGATGAGCGACGGTCTGGCCTTGTTTTAGTACAATAGGGTTCGTGTATCGCTACTAAGATGGGCAAACTGCTATGTGGACGTGATGGTTGAGTTGCGTGAATGGGGTCGGTGGGGATTTACAGGTTTCTACAGGGAGTCGGATAGAGAAAATTGGTAAGCCTCTTAGGATAAACTACGACAGTTTGCGGGGGTTACTCTACTTCCTTGGTTATGTGCAAGAGATTTCAACAACTTCTTGTCAGCATCCGAAAAGATGGGAGGTATGTCGTATCCGAGGGGTCTGATTCAAGGTTTTTTAGAGGTTATTAATGATGTTGGGCTGTGAGATATAGGGTTCACTGGGTACAGATTCACGTGGTATGGGAGGTCGGGTGCAAACTTCCAAATGGAGGAACGCTTGGATCGTGCTTTGGGATCTTCTGCTTGGATCACCAGCTTTAGGGATGGAATTCTCACCATCTTCCTTTTTACATGTCTGATCACTGTCTGGTGTATGTGGGTCCGTAGGAGAAGGCAGTGTCAAGGTGAATGAGGCAATTTAGTTTTGGGAATGTTTGGTGCGATGATGCAGGATACAAGTAGGTAGTGCACCCGAGTTGGGTGGAGGGTTAGGTGATGGACAAGCTTGGTCAGTGTGGGAAAGCTTTGGAGGCGTGGGGGGGGGGGCAGCCTCGAAAGAGGTTGGCAACTGGTAAACTATTGGAGAGGTTGAGCCGACAACAAGATGAGGGAAGCAGATTCAGGGAAAATGAGGCCCGTATATAGTATTTAACGTTACTTCATAAGCAAGATGTGTTCTGGAAGCAGAGAGCTAAAATTCATTGGCTCAAGGAAAGGGACAATAATTCAAAAAAAATTCATAGGGTTGCATCAATTCTGAAAAAGAATAATTTGATTGAGCGATTAAATGATGACAATGGTCAATGGGTAAAGGGGACACAGAAGGTACGCAAATTGATTGATGATTTTTTCAAGGAACAGTTTAGGACCCAAGGCACTGTTGGGGCGGAAACAGTTTTTCAAGCCATGCAGCATAGGGTCTTAAGACCCAAGGAACTGTTGAGGCGGAATCAGAATGCAAGATTATGGGAGGGCTTCACAAGAGATGAAATAAAGAAGGCATTTGATTCTATGCATTCAGACAAGGCTATAGGCCTAGATGGTTTGAATCCAGGGTTTTTCCAAGAGTATTGGCATGTGGTAGGTGACAGTATTACAAGAGCGTGTTTGGGCATTCTCAATGGAAGCCGAATTTTAGAGAAGCTAAATGAGACAATCCTAGCCTTGATCCCGAAGAAGTCTAAAACGATAATGGTTTCTAATATGCGCTCTATTGCGTTGTGTAATGTTTTGTATAAAGTGGTGTCTAAGGCTATAACAAGACTAAAACCTATTTTGGAGTCGGTAATTTTAGAGTTTCAGAGTGTTTTCATTCATGTTAGGCTAATCACGGATAACATATGTGTTGCTAATGAGATCTTCCATCATGTGTGGATGAGGTAGTCAGCATGTTGGGGGGCTCTCAAGCTGGATATGACCAAAGCATACGATAGTGTGGAATGAGATTTGGGAGGACTAGGTGGACCTGGTTTTGAGCTGCGTCCAATCAGTCAGTTTTTGGGTTCAGTTAGGAAGAGACTTATCAGAGAGTTTTTCGGCGTCTCGAGGTATTTGACATAGGAGTCCGATCTCACCTTACTTGTTTCTGATTGTCGCAAAGGGTTTGTCGTGCCTAATGCGTGTGAGGGAGGCTGAGGGGACCATCAGTGGGGTACGAGTTTCGAGGTTAGGACCGGTGGTCTTTTACTTACTATTTGTGGATGATACTTTGGTCTTCTTCAAAGCTTGTGAGGAGGAGACGGTTCAGATAAAATAGGTATTGCGGGTTTATTAGGAATGTTTAGGTCAAAGGGTGAATTTCAATAAGTTGTCTTTATTGTTGAGCCCAAATGTTTATCTTGATATAGGGAATCAGATTGTGGTGTGCCTAGGGGTTAATCGGGTCGCCTCTTTTTATAATTATTTGGGAGTGCCTTGTTGTGAGGGAGGTAGCTGTGTTCAAATGTTTGATTACATAGTACAGAGAGTAAAAGCCCGTGTGTCAATGTGGTTTGCTCAAGCTTTATCCAAAACAGGTAAGGAGGTGTTGTTGAAAGGTGTGGCCTGGGCTATTCCAGCCTATTTGTATGAGGATGTATTTGTTACTTTTTTCTATTTACAAAAAGCTCGAACAGGTAGTAAGTCAGTTTTGGTGGCAGGCAGGAAAAGGGCAAAGTCGTGACCTTCGTTGGAGAGCATGGAAGGGCTTGTATAGGGGTAAAATTTGGAGGGTTGGGGTTCTGAGATGTACACGCTTTTAATATGGCGTTACTTAGTAAACATCTATGGAGTTTGGAGCGGTTCCCTTCATCATTGTTTAGTCGTATGTTCAAAGTAAAGTATGCAGCTAATTATTCTTTTTTTATGCATCTGTGGCCTGGGGAGACTAAGCCCGATTTTATTTGGTGTAGCATTTATGCGGCACAAAAGGTGAATCAGCAGGGCTATGTTCGCCACATTGGGAGTGGATTCCCAGTATGCGCACTCACGGATCTATGGGTTCCATCGTGCCCGATTTTTGTGCCAAAACCCAAGGTAGGTATGGAAAGAGTTTTGGTACAAGATTTTAGGGTGGATATGTTAATGAATTTGGGGGAGAGGTCTTGGTACCCAAATATGGTAGAGCAAATTTTTTATTCGGCAATGTGTAGAGAAATCTATAAAATACACTTGAGTAAAACAGTGAATAAGGATTCGTGGTATTGGATTCATGAAAGGAAAGGTTTCTATTCTATAAAAACGGCTATAAACTTTTAATGTTGGGAATCAGCCAATGTTTTAAAAACTGGACCAGACCGGTCGGGTCAACCGGTTGACCTAGGACCCGGAGGGGTCATTGGTCCGGTTGTATGTTCACCTGAAAAAGAAGTCAAAATCGGTACCCGATTTTGTGAGAATTGAAAAAAAAATCATTTTAAAAGGAGAATTGGGCTTGGATTTGTACAGCCCACAAATAACTAGAATGAAAAACAGAGATAAAAAGCCTATATCCACTAAAAAAAAAAAGGCAAACAGCCCATGTAAAATAATTAATAAAAAACTTTAGAAACTCTAATCTAACTATATAACCTCTTTTATCTTCATGTTCAGCAACTCATCCTCACGCCGTCAAAATTATTAAGCTCTCAAATATGAGTTTGAGCTTCTTCTTCTTTTTGTTTTTTCATTCTTCTTATTTTTGGGCTTGTAATTAGTTGAAGAGGATGATTAATTATGAAATCAAGAAGGCTGAGAATGTAGAGGCTTGAATCATTTAAGAAAGATTATATATATATAATCCAATAGAGACGACGCTATGGCCAATTAACTCAAGCGGCTCCGGCAAAGCCACTGCACCATCTTTGTATCTTTTGAATCATCCTCATATTATATACATATATATATAAGCTTATATAAAATAATGAAAAATAACTGACTCGACCGGTCAACCCGGTCGGCCCGACTGACCCGGACACCTGACCAGGTTGACCTCCGGGTCAGTTTTTAAAACATTGGTATTAGCAATAATCAGGGTTCGACGCTATGGGATGTTATTTGGGAGGGATGGGGGGGCTCAGGTTTAGAGGAAGGTAAAGCATTGCATGTGGAGAGCCCTATCAGATTGTTTTTTTAGTTTGTCCATGAACAGCTAGTTACGCGACGAGTGGAGGTCCCCATTGATTGCCCAAGATGCATCAGATGTTCGAAAAAAATATCCTATGTTATCCTTCATTGTCCCTTTGCAATGGAGGTTTGGAGACAGTTGAGGCTGGAAAAATGGCGTAGTCTACGGGTTCTATAGGCGAATGGGTGGGGCTTCTTATGGCCTAGAAAGAGTCGGCTCTAATTGATAAGACATTTTATGTCGGGTGGAGTTTATGTAAAGCTCATAATAAAGGAGTTTAAAGTGATAAATGGATGTTAAAAGAGGATGTGCTACGTTTATCAACTACTATGGGGCACCATGGGCGGCTGTTCAAAGGCAAGAAGTGGAAGGAAGACTGTAGAAGACGCAAGCGGGTCAGTGGTCTCCACCGGTGGGTCCGTCGGTCAAAATCAATATAGAATGGGCAATATTTTTGAGCCATAATCAGGTTCGGATAGATGGGTGGTACGGAGTGTGTCGGGTATGGTTCTTGGTGGAGGTCGGGTTGGGTAGGGCGGGCTGCTGGATCTTGAAACAGTGGAGGCGTTCACTATACGGGCTGCGTTGGAATGAGCCAAGGATAATGAGTGGGCCATTGTTGTGGTGGAGTCAGATGCAAAGATGGTTATAGAATCGATTAAGTCCGGAGGGGATTAATATTTTAGTGTAGTAGGTATTGTTTACTCGAACATTTTGTCTTTAATTCATTATTTTGATAGAGTGCAATTTTGCTATGTTCCTAGAAAGTGTAATCGGGTAGCTCATTCGTTAGCTAGATTGTCGTCTAGTGTCCATGGGTTGAGGGTTTGGGATGGGTATTGTTACCCTTCTGAGATTGCGGAAGTTGTACTTTTGGACTTTTTAAGCTAATGAAAGTTGATTGTTCAAGGTCCAAAAAAAAAAAACATTTGGCTTCTAGCTAATAGATATAATCCTTTTTTTTTTATAATACATGAAAATTCATATTTAGTTTGGTCAATTCAAAGCCGATATGTATCCAAAATTGCAAAGAATTGCACTAATTTCAATACAAAACATCATATTTGAGTAATTCAAACAAGGTATAAATTGAAGACAAGTTCACTGAAACATCATCGAGAGGACTTGACATACTCGCGATATCAAGAGAATAAATTCAAATCTTTCCCAATTTTAGTACAAATAGTCATATCTGGGTATCCAAATAAGGCGCAAATGAAATATGGGTCCACCAAAACATCACCAAGAGAATCCAATATGCTCGTAGCATCGATACGATTGATTCAAATAAAATAATTGTCCAAACAGATGTCAAGTCAGACCTCAAAGGCATCATCGAGATAACTTGATACCCTGCAAGGCGCTTGGACTCTTTAACCTAATGAAAGTTGATTGTTCAAGGTCAAAAATGAAAGTTGATTGTTCAAGGTAAAAAAAAAACATTTGGCTTCTAGCTAATAGATATAATCTTTTTTTAATATAATACATGAAAATTCATATTTAGTTTGGTCAATTCAAAGCCGAGAGGACTCAATACGCTCCCCACGTCGAGAGGATCGATTCAAATATTGCTCTGTTTTGCTAGAAAATGTCATGTCCAATGCACATTGATGTTATAAACTTCTTACCTGCATATCTTCTCTAATTATTCCCCACTTGTTCCTCTCCCACTCATTCATCTCTTTCACATGAACTCCAAGCTACTTCATTTTCTTGTTTACTCGATTCCTTGTCATATGGTTTAAGCTCCAAAGAAAATTTAATAGGTCAGATCAAATCACACCAATTAAATAAATATTATACCAACAGTCAAACTGGTCCAAACCCTGAAATTATTATTTTACCCAAAGTGTCATCGCTATTGTTTTATTCCTATAATTTCTAAGTCTATTTTGAATATGGATTAGACATATATTGAACCCTTGGATAAAGTGACCCTTTTATACACATTCATAATAAATTTAGAACTTAAGTGCATCTCTTTGAGAGTCAACCTGAATAAAACATACGACCTTGCCCGATCAACCCTTATTATAGGATACCTCCAAAAATGTCGTATAAAGACTCTCAACTCATTATGCTATCTCAAACACACAACAAGTGAGACTCATGGGCCTCACAGACCAACCTACAGGTGCAAGCTCCCTCACGCGCCTTCAATACATGCGCCTCATCGCCCTCACAGCCTCACAAGCGCATCTAAGACGTGTTGACACTTGCCAAAATAGTGTATAATTAAGTAAGAGCGATTGTACCCACAAATATGGCAAAGTTTAGATCGTGTCTTTATTCCATTAAGAAGTGACAAATGCTTGTAATATGAATTGTTGTGAATTTCATACATGCAATAAATTGAAACTAAATTTAAACAAATATTTGGTTTAAGCACAAAGTGAACTAGGGATGATGACTCTAGATGTTCAAATGTTCCTTAACAATCAAGCATGTCAAATTAATATGCAAAATTGACTTGCAATTTCTAACTAGGGCTTGAGAGCTCTCCTAAGTCACTCAAATCGTCCTAATTAAGTTAAAGAACGTTACTCCCATGGATTGCAGTTTGGTTTAATCGGAATTCATAGGTGAAATTATCTAATTGTAAATAATGAATTAGGAGAAGGCGATACCACAATAAAAATCTTGTAGAGTTCACCATCGTTGACACCTTTTTGCCTTTCACCATAATCTTAAGAACAATTATGAACGAGTTGAACATCATGATCAACACCAAATTCCTCCTCCTCTTCTAATAGCCAACGCCAAATAGGGTGGATCAAGTGCGAGGAAGTCAAGTGGAGGCTAAGTGATATTCTGCCTCATAGAAACTAGCCACAGATGCAGATATCAGAGGACAATAGGATGAGGCTCGAGCCAATCGATGAGTTGCAAACGATACACATCGGGAAGAAAATATAACGACCCAAAAAAGAGGAACTAAATGTTTGGAAGAGTGAGAAAGAAAGTAACTAAGTTCCTTTTCCTTAAAAAAAAATAGATGACGTGTCAGGTATAGATCAAAACATTATCAACCACACCTAAGTACTTTTCCATACGTCCGACCAATAAAGCATAAAAATATATATTTAGTTTGGAAAAACAAAATGTCATGGTTGAAGAGGTGGACCGTTTAATAACAATAGGTCTCAACTGAGAAGTAAAATACCTTAAATGACATTTTAACTCAGTCTTAGTCAAGAAAAAAAAATGAAAAATGGATAGTGTGCATAAACTACACTAAAATGAATGTTGCATGCACTAAAGACCACTAACAACACCTGCCTCCTGAACATCGATAATTTAGTTGGTGGTTCTTCAGGTAATAAGATGATAAGCTTCATTAACGCTTTTTCTAGGTATAACCAAACCAAAATAATTACAGGGGACGAAGAAAGAACATCTTTAATAACAAAATAATGGACATACTGGTAGAAGATAATATCGTTAGGGCCCAAAAAATTGCAGGAGAAACCTACCAAAGATTGGTTAACCACATGTTCGCTGAGCATATATGACGTGATTCGACTGCTTTAACTTGGCCAAATCTAGAATCTGGATACAATGTCGTATTGACTTTCCATTTCTCCATGTCCCAAGGGAGGTAGCACCTTGGGTCAGAGTTTGATTCAGGTCGGAGCTTATTGGCTTGTGTTCAGGTCTTGTCTCCTACAAAGATCAATCCAACGTCAAGCGAAAAATCTCACATGTGTGTCTACGGAACCGCCTCCAGCATGAGAATCAGGGATCTCCACATAAGTGCTTGAATATAAATCTGAAGATACGAAAATCAATCAGAAATAGCTCGAAGATTTTGATAGATGTTCGAAGAACACTCAAGAGGATTCTTGTTCACTTCAAAGAGTTAAACTTTTTCCAACGTGAGAATGTATATTTACCTTTTTTTATAAAGCTCCAACTCACCTGATGATGTGGCGACGTATGATTTGGTTGAGAAATTGGTGGGGGGGCATGTGCCCACTTGACCTTTTTCTACATATCTTGCTTCCATCATCCTCTAAGAGCTCTTCAAGCTCTGTCAGTGGAGTGAGATTCTGGTTACTGACTTCAGAAAAGAAGAGTTGCATTGACTCTGACTTGTGCCTTAGTCTTGATCCTTATACTCAAGATCAGACCTCTTGCATGAAGTGCTTCCTATAAGGAGGAAAATGATTCCCTAAGGAGAGATTGTGCTTCATGGAGGAAGAAGAATGTGGTTCCTGAAAGAGAAAGGGTGGGGTAACTAAATGAGAGAATGACCATTTCCCCAGACTTTGTACTAAGGTGTTTGTGGATAGCCTGGCGGGGATATCAATCATGTATCCTAACTCTAGTGTTCTAATTGTTTAAGAACTGGACTCTCTGCCCAACCTTTTTGCAAGGTCGACTCAGGAGCTTTGACCAAATTTAACTGAGTTGACATGTTTGACCCATGTTGACCAACATTAAGCAAGCTAGTCTTAATGAGTGGTTTGTCCTCTAGTGCAATTCATCGAACTAGTTATTGACCTGACCTTTATTCCAGACCAACTTGAGTTTGACCGTAATTGACCTTGATTGATGACATGGTCTTTAGTGTCATGGGCATTTTCATCATCAGTTCAATTAATTTTGAATTTTTATGTATCATCATTACAGAATATAGAGGTTTGCATTAATAAAATATCGATAAAATCAAAGAAAAATATTGAACGTAAGTGATCTCAGATAAACATTTGATACCCTCAATGGGTACAAAATGAAGTTAAATCTAGAAAAGTGTGGCTTCAGAGTTCAAGCAGAAAAGTTCCTAAAATTATTATTATTTAAATGGTTGTGATTCTTGTGTTATTGTAAGTTTAGGTTTATGTTAGAAAGTTTATGATGCTACCCAAAAAATTAGAAGTTTGAAATCAAATTAAAACACAACATGTGGCGCCCAAGTGCCATGTCACCTAGCTCACAACTATGAAGCCCGACCTGAAGTAACGTGTCTAAAACTCTCGACCGACACAATACCCGCCTCGAAGCCGTTGGCGACATCCAAAACCGCTTGGCGCCGCCCAAGTCCATTATGTGCGCCCCACGCTAATGGTCGCCTTTGAAGCCATCGGCGACATCCAACGTCGCTCGACGGCACCCAAGCATATTGCATGCGCCCGACACTAATGGTCGCCTTTGAAGCCATCGACAACATCCAACGTCGCCCGACGGCGCCGAAGCCCATTGCATGTACCTAACACCAATGGGTGCCTCCAAAACCGTTGGTGACATCTAACGTCACTTAGCGGCGCCCAAGTCCATTACGCACATCTGACACCTATGGTCGCCTTTGAAGCCGTCGGCAACCTCCAAGGTCGCTTGGAGGAGCCAAATTCCATCTTGCGCGTCCAACGCCAATGGTCACCTCCAAAGCCATCATTGACATCTAATGTCTCCTAACAGTGTCCAATTCCATCACACATGTCAAGCACTAATGGACAACTCTAAAGCTATCAACGACATCCAAGGTTGCTCGACAACACACCAAAACCATTACGCGCACCCAATGCAATGGACATGGTCGTACGACACCTGTCCAAGGCAACGACGCCCAAAGTCACTAGAAGATCCCAACAAAGTCAAGTGCCCGAGGTAAGACATCTTAACATCCCAAAATTTACTAAGGGTTGAGCCAAGCCCGCCCGTGAAGGCTCAAGCCAAAAAGAGACAAAAAGGATGCCAGGGACATGCTCGTGACGATACATCCCGCCAACCATCCATTCGTCCATGAGACGGTCCATCCTATCAACCAAGCATCCATCCACGGGATGGTCCATCCCGCCAATCAAGCATCCATATGCAGGACGATCCATTCTACCAACTAAGCATTCGTTTGTACGGTCCATCCTGCCAACCATCCATCCGTCTATGAGACGGTCCATCCTACTGATAACTTATTTTATATACTAGTTATCTTGCCCTAAATCATGCTAAAAACAACACATTTCTCATGTAAATTACTTTGAATTAGCTTGAATTTACTCATTTACATCATATTACGCCTAATTCATCATCATTTGCATTTCTTGGACTATTTCGTGAAATTGATGTATTTTGCTTGGTTTTTATGCTTAATTTGCACATTTTTAGTGGATATGATGCTTGTGGTATTTTTGATGTCTGTTCCAGTTTTGGACAAGCGTGATACGCTAAGAAAGGTAGCTTGGATGGAGAAAATGAGCCAAATAAATGGAGCAGGCTTGACGCCGCAACGTGGATGGATTGACACCATGACGCCAATGGAGCTAAATAAGGATGCAAACCTTTGCCAGTCAAACCGCGACGTAAAAGTTGTGGCAACGCGGCGGCGCGTCTAAAGATTATAAGTAGGAAAGTGCAGCCTTCAATTGGATAGCGAGGGTTTTTCAGCCGTCAAACACTTTTTTACATGAGTTTAGAGAGATAAATAGGGGTCCAAGGTTTCCAATGAAGGAGGAGGAGAAGTTTGGTTATCATTATCACTAATATGCATAGTAGCACTTGTTTCCCTTGTTAAGGGTTACAAGTTGGATTAATTTTCCTTTAACTTTACTTTGAATTTTTGCTGGATTATTGTCAAGGATTGTTTACATTGTGATATCATTTTATTAAACATGTATTGTTTAGTTATGGAGACTTGTTCATTTGATTATTTTTTGTCTATGAGGATGATCAGCTAATTTGGTTGTGTGTTTAGGATGTGATTGGATTGTGTATTATGTAATTAAATGACTTGATGATTGGGTATGGTAGATCAATTTGTGGTTTCTATGGTTTTCTATTCGTATTGCTTGTGTGTGATTTGACGAAATCACTACACACGATCTTAGTGTGTGACCCCATATTTACAACTTACGTAGTTGTCCTGCATGGATCAAACCACAGGGTCAAGTAGTCCTTTTGCAGTAACATTCTCTAACCAAATTGTCATGCTAAACTGTATGTGAGCCCCTTGTAGTTACATGCTTGGGGAGCACAATTACGTGTGGGTCAGTAGATGCCAGAATATTCAGCTTAAGTTTCGGAATGAGTCTCACAAGGGACATCTAAATAGTAAAGATGGCTACAAAATTCCAATGCTACCTTACTCATTCATCTGGATGTTTAATTGAATAATATCATCCTTGATCATATCCTAGACCAATTTCTCTCCTGATCATTATTTCTTGTGTTTGTTAGTTAATTTCCTATTTAGTTGTTTGCACGCTTAGTGCTAAGCCATTCTCCTCCAAACATTGGTTATTGTTTTAGTAGTATAAGACTAATCAATTCGATAATCTCACATTCATCTACCAAGCCCCTGAGGATCGATACTCAGACTTTCTTGAGTCCATTATTAGAAGGTTGACTCTGGTGCATTTGCCGAATTTTCACACCAAGTGTGTTTGCTTTGACCCGAGTCAAACAGGTGCATCAAACACTTTCCAGCTTTCATTTTTCCCATAAAACAAAAGAATCCAAGCAAGAGGTTGTCTAACATTCTCAACTCGAAGATCTTTGTTGTCGTCCTCCCCTTATGTAGCATCTTATCCTTTGCAAGACATGCATCCAACTAAAACAATAGTTAAGGTTTAGCTAGTTATTGTACGCAAAAAAAAAACGGGTTTGATGTTTGTGACAAAATTGAATTCATTAACTATTAAAATCAACAAAATATCAAACACATATGAGCACATGAACCAAAAGAGAGAGAAATTGTGTTTACACTTCTTCACGCGGAGCACAAAGAGGAGCTCTATCGAGATTATCGAGGAAGTTGTCGGTGATGTTGTTATAAACACAAAATGAGTTTTACTTTGGTGACAAAATGGAATTCACTAATAGTTAAAAAATAAAATAAAAATTTGCATACATTGTATCTCTGAAGAAGAGGACCTATATCATCAACTATTGTCACTACGAGTCCACAACCATAACAATCAACAAACCATTAACAAAAATAAAGCAAAATTGTTAAATTTATTTAAGAAGAAAGAAAATAAATGAAATAGAAAGTTCAATCAGATTAGAGAAGTGATTGAGATTCAGACAGAAAACTACAAAGAGGGATGAGCAGTTTGGGGTTGATACTCGATTAGGGTTATAAGTTTCTCATAGAAAGAAAAAGAAAAAAGAAAAATAGTTAGGGGTTTCATAATCCAAATATTTTTATTTTGTTTTATTAATTATGGGTCCCAGTGACATATGTCATTCAATTTGAAAAAATTAAAATAACATATGTCACTCAATTGAGATACTCATTAAAAATTATATATATTAAATTAGATGTTCCCTAAGGAGAATGACTCAAATATTTTCTTTTTGAACAATAACCACACTTAGTTACAGCCTAGACTGAGACTAAGAGACCAGACTTGGCCTAGAAACCCGGGATAAACCGGGTCCTACATCGTTGATCTAACCCACAATGGAGATACCCCGAACAGAACCAGAAAAGCACCTATCCTAAGTAGCAAATCATCCACTGACAACAAAGATCCTCAAACGAGATCCTTAACGGTTACAAAGGCAAAAAGACCCCCACCCTACGCCGCTACCCGCGATCGATGCTAGAGCAATGACTGCTCCGGTCCCCTTAAAGTCCTACTCTCCCGATCGGGCCACCTTCTCCTAGCCCCCTTGTCCCACACTGTGCTCCTTTCGGGCTCCAACCGCTGTCGTCGCCAGCCCACCCATTTCCCGAACCAAATTCGATCTCATACTTGTCATTTCCGATCATGCCCAAATGCCGCAGAGTCCCTGCACGATGCCTCAGCCGATACCTTCGTCTCAATCACATATCCGATCGTCTTCTTCAGTTAGCCCAGTCTGATTTCCAGCAACGCCACCCTCCTTCGCTCCAACCCGTCGTCGACTGCCACTCTGCACCACACACCAATCTGCTACAGAAACCACTCAAAACCCTAAGCACGCACACAGCGGGAGAAGAACACGTTTTGAGAGAATAGATTGTTTAAGATAGTAAAATACCGTGAAGGGTTATTTTAACTCATAAAAATGGTGGAGAATAATCTAACCATTAAGTCATTAACAAGAAATAAAAAAGAAAATAATTACGATTATTTTGTATATTCAAAGAAAAATTGGTGAGCCATAAAGTGTGGAGGCGCCTAGACTAGACCAGAAGCAGCAGAACAAAACATCTGTGGACCGGAGACGAGGAGAAATTCAAGAAGAGTGTTATGGCTGCTCAGTTGACGATGCCATCATCCTCTACCTCCTTCAGACCTCCCATGCTCGCTGCATCCGGAGCTCCCAATTTTGCACCAAGCCCTGCGTCTCTGCCCTTCAACCCTCGCTCTCTCACTCTCTGCTCGCCTCGCACCTTAACGCTATCTAACAACTCGGTGTTCAGATTCAACTCGTCCAGAATCGGCTCCTTCCGCTGCTTCGCTTCCGGTACGTCTATGCATCGCCTGTTTTCAATTCTCGATACTGTTTTCGTGATACAGCATCGACCGTTTATGAATTTTGTGCCGGACAACTGTGCTCCGGGCTTGTTTGTAATTGTGATCCACTGATCTGATTCAGATCTTATCAAAATTTTAGGCTTTTCGGAAGTGCAAATGTTGCAATCCAAAATTACCTTCTGATTGTCAATGGAGTTCCTTCTTGATTGTTTTCTTCCCCAATACATGCCCTACTATGTGACCAACTTGTTGCCTAAGTTAGGCAAATGCTTAATTCTTTTGGTTCTTTAATATAAAAGTGTGAACGCACAGATGCTGGTAAACTACGGAACATTAGAACCAATTCATACTAACTCACGTATTCTTAAAAACCCCAAGCTCACCTTGTTCTAAACGAGAGTGATCCAACCACTATGATTTTCAAAAGGGCACTAAGTTCCTGAAGACATGGTCTACTCTTAAATTTAATGAAATAAAGTACTACAATAAAAGTTCCTGAAGTTTTTTATTTTTTATTTTTTATAGTGGAATGGTTAGTAGGTTATGCTGGGACATAGCATGTACATAGGTTGTTTTGGGGAGATTCCCATTACATACCCTCTTGAGTAAAAGGATGTTATTACATGCATGCATCAGTCATCATACTGTTATTCTTGCATTAGTACTCATATATTCATTCTTTCAGTGACTCTATATTCCTATTATTGTGCTCTTTTGGGGGTGGCTTGAAATGTTAATGCAGTGAACCAACCCCCTATCTCTCTCTGATGCATGTGTATGTTCACAGCCCTAAGTCCCGAGCTGAAGAGCACGTTGGATAAAGTTGTTACCTCAAACAAGGTGGTTCTTTTTATGAAGGGAACTAAGGACTTTCCACAATGTGGCTTTTCTCATACTGTGGTGCAAATATTGAAGTCCTCGAATGTACCTTTTGAAACAATAAATATACTAGAAAATGAGCTACTACGTCAGGGGTTGAAGGAGTATTCTAGCTGGCCAACTTTTCCTCAACTTTATATTGAAGGAGAGTTTTTCGGTGGCTGCGACATTACTGTTGGTAAGTTTTGCTTAGTTGGTATCTTGAAACTGTTTGAAATTAGTTACTTTTTGAGTTTTGACCATTAGTAGCATGTTCATGTTGATGTTTTTTTTTTCTTTTCTTTGAGATGCACGAAACATGGCCCTCTCTCTTTTTTTTCTTCTTAAGTATCTGACTCAGTCATGAAATAAGTTATACTGACACGATGCATCAAACTAAAGAAAAACAATTAGGAATCAGTTATCTAGATTAGTCTGTTTTTAGTTAAATGATTTTTTTTGTCTAAATGAACGGTCCAGTTAAAATACACAGTAGTGGTAGCTCCCCTTTTCCCATGATACATCCCCACCCCACCCAATATGATTTTAAATCACAATCTTAACTAGATAAATGTGATGTTCAAACCATTGGGGCTTCCCCTTGGGGGCTATCGCTCTGAAATTATGGAGAAGCCATGCCTCATAAGGAGTCAGATTTTGGAATTGTTTTTGTTCCATTAGTTGACACTAATATGAAATTATTATGTCGGGTTTTGTTATATCTTATGTTACTATATTGATATTTTAAGCCCAAAGTTGTTGACTGTGGACTTTAGTTTTTTTATGTTTAGATCTTGAAGATGATAAATAAGATGCAGGCCACACAAAAAATGCTCTACAATTATATTATGTAGCTATATAATGTGACAGATTCAGAATACATTTACCGCTAAAACTGATCAACGAGGCCGTGTTGATTTGTCCTAAGTGCAGGATGTCTGAAAGTATGTAGTATGTTACAGTTTCATAAGCTGTCGCTTGACCAACTAGTGAGGTATCTTATAGAATTTATTGCGCAGAAACTGATGCCATGAACAATCAAACCTTATCATTGGCAATAATACTGTCCTTTGAATGATGATAGCAGGGACACTGCATACTGTTAGTTGCTTCTGCCTGGCAATATAAATGATATTGTGCAAGAAGCCATGAATTTCGTGGCCTCATCTTGTGTTCTGTTGATAGCTTATCTTGCCAATTTTATGTATTGTTTTATATTGTTTGTTTTTCTGTGCTTTCTTTCTTTTTTTCAATTATATATATATATATATATA
>JAYMTA010002483.1:0-16441 GCA_036897625.1 Pelargonium cotyledonis | reverse complement strand
TCTCCCCCCTTTAATATTTGATCCTAATCTCCTCTTCTTCCAAAAAAAAGCCACTAAATCCCAAACTTATGGCATCTGGTGTCAATTGAGAAAAGGATCTCAGAGAAACAGTTCCCTTCATCATCATGTTGTTGGAAATACCAAGGTAGCGGAGATTTGATATCTGGCTGATACAATCAGGAAGGTATCCTGTGAGATTGTTGATTGACAGAGCTATAAACCGGAGAGTGCTGATGTTACAAATTGAATCAGGAATTGTACCTTGTAAAGAATTTTGTATCAAAGACAGATATTGGAGATTTTTTAGACTCCCTATTGAAACTGGAAGAATACCACTTATGTTGTTCATATCAAGCAGCAGAATTTGAAGTTTTGAAAGATTAGTAATGGAAGAAGGTATAGGCCCTTGAATGTGACAATTATATGCAATGAAATAAGTCAGTGAAGTGGTGTTGGCAAATGAAGATGGGATTGATCCAGAAACTTGGGTGGATGAAATATCCAAAAATTCCAGTTTAGCCCAAGGAACCTCAAAAAAATTATTCAGATCAATGTTGAGATCAGAATTGTTGCCCACATAAAGTTCTCTTAGCTGAGGAAGTTGAGGAACTGGACCTTGTAGGTTTGAGTTTGTGAGATCAAGGATCGAGAGGGAACTGAGATTTCCAAGTCTTCCTGGAATTTCAGAGGTCAGATAGTTGTAATCCATTTGGAGGGAATAGAGATGAGTGAGGTTGAGAAGGTAGTCCATGGGAACTTTTCCAATGATTCTGCAGCTCGACAATCCGAGAAAGTTAAGATTAGAGAGGATGGATATTGGCTTAGCCCACTGGGTTGACTTGGATGCATATGACAGATCAACACCACTGATTATTAGTTCCTTGAGATTACGCAAACCCTGCAACCAATCAAGACTGGGAGAAGAGAGATTGCCAGCATTGGCATAAGCTGTGCCGGAACCAGAATCGATTTTCAAAGAAGAAGTCAAGTTATATGAAATGGATGCAAAATTAGAGACCAGAAAAGAGCACGAAAGATCCAATGATATTAGGGAAGTAAGGTTGGCAAATTGGGTTGTAATGGAATCTCTGAAGACAGCATTTGATAGGTTAAGATATGTTAGTCTTGTGAGATTTGAAAATGCATTGGGTATCTTTGAAAACATGAAGTTGTTGAAGCTGAGGTCGAGGGTGTGGATATGAGTGAGGGTGAAGAGTGAATAAGAGAAGGTACCATTCATGGCAGTTGACTTGGAAGAGGAAACAATCTTTCCATTCATGTTAATCAGCAAGCTTTCCGGATTAGGATTCCGGAGGATGACACTTACAACATGGAGTGAGTCAGAACAACGAATACCATGCCAGTTGCAGCAGTTTTGATCCTTCCACGAAGACAACCTATCTGTAGGATCTGTGAGATGGGATTTGAAAGTTAACAATGCTTCTCTTTCATCTTCATGACAAGAAGTTATGACCTTCAAGTCAGAGAGTAAGAAAACAAGAATAGTAAGAGAGATTAGAAATTTCATGGCTCTGGTATGCATCTCCTATTTGCTGCAGAACTAAGCCAAAGCAATTGCTGGCTTTAATATTGCTGTATAGTGGTGTTGTCATTAGAACTTGACAGGAAATTCCTAGGAATATTTTATTGTAGACGTAGAAGCTTAACTTCATTGACTAATGTGGGAAAGATTTTAAGGTAGGTTGATTATTTCAGATGCTACATTTTGGTCAAAGGTTTTAGGTGCCCTGATTTTTTAAGCTATCTGGGGAATTTATACACTGTCAAAGGCATGATTTGAGAAACTTCAGGTATATATTAGTTTACTTAGTATGACCTTTTCTGCAACCAATCTCAATAACAGATGGCCTTCTGGGTTGCACTGATAAAATAAAATAAAGTTTATTTATGTTAGTTTTTCATTGAGCATGCCACAAAGCAGTTTAGTGACATTTATATATGTGAAGTTCAGAGCCAATTTGGCTTTTAATTTTATTTAATATAAAACTTTCAACAGGTAGGTTATATTTGGCTGAGGTTTATCTGGAACCTGTGTGGGAATATTTTTCTATCAGTGGAGATGATGAATTCAATGCTGTCCCTTTTATGTATATATCATTCTCTGATCAACTTCATTATTATATATAGTTCAACAATTTTGCAAGTTCTATTTTGCAGTATCAGCAAGACATAAATAGAGAGGTCAACTGTGGTGATGAATTCAGGGATTCATCATTCATGCTTTATTCAATTCCATAATTCAGTGTAAGCATTTCTTGCTCGGCGACCTTTATGTTTTCTGTGTTGCCTTTGATTAATACAAACATGGATGCAAAGCTAACTTGTTGGTATAAACTTAAGCACTTAAATTAAACAAATTTTGCAATGCTCAAGCGTACTGCATAATATATTACATGTGTAGTTTGTTCAAGATTGGCAGGTCAAGTGGGTTTTAGAAATCATATTCGTATGAACTAAGGAATGCTAGTAATGTTGAAGAGTAGTGATGGAACAAGTGTGCAGGAGAGAAAGGACTATATGCAAGCAGGAGGATTTTGCTTTCCGTAGTGGACACCTTTGACATTAGCACAAGATGAAGTTGCTGCTTCTGTTTTTTTACCATTCATGTACTCTATGTTTATGTCCCTCAGCTCCATCTTGTTGCAGGGCACGCTGCTGCTGCATTGGAGATCCACAGCTACTTTTGTAGCCAAAGACCCCCTTACATTTCTGTACCTTACATCACTTATCTTGACTGCCGAGGAAGCCTTTTTGTCGCACTTTTGAGAGGGACAGTATTGCTGGTCTATGATGATCGGATTGGAAGCATTGTTGAGTATGATGTCTTCGAAAGTGACATTGGTCACAATTCCCGGCTTCGAGGGAGCCAATGTCTTGATCCTGAGGCCATTAGTTGTGCCAGTGAAGGTGCAATTGTGAATGTGCAGTGCAGAGACAGGATCTTCGTTGGGCAACCTCCCAAGGCTGCCTATGCTGATGCCGTGGCCTGGGCCACAGAAGATGTTGGAGATGGTGAAGAACTTGGTTCCTGGTCCCATGGAAATGCAGTCATCTCCAGTGGCTATAGTTGAGTCAGTGATGTGGATGTTGGTGGAGAGAGCAGTGTGGATGCCATCAGTGTTGGGGCTGTTGGGTGGTGCTCTTATGTTGATGTGCTCAACTGTCATGTTGTTGCACTTGAATATGTTCATGTGGAAGTTCTTGCTGTTGATGGATGTTATGCGGTTTACACTAGAATCATTCACAAAGTTGAATCTCACTGACTGAGAAGAATCACAAATTGAAGATCGAGTTGACAAGTTAATTAACTACAAATATATATAGTAAAGTGATGAATATTGTTATTGAAGTACTTACAACAGGCAGTGTAGGGCAGTTGGGATTGGTAGCACAGTCATTGTAAGGCCAAGCAGAGGTACCTTGACCATCAAAGATCCCTCCACCACTCAATGTCAACCCATTGAGATACTGAAAGGAGACCCATGAATCTTGGCCAAGGGTTGACTTTCCAGAAGGAGCCTTGAGGACACCTCTAAGGTCAAACCCTATTTGGGAGGGGATGCATGGACCTTCAAAAACCACAGGGCCAGTTACCATGTATGCCCCTCTTGGGATCCTTACTGTAACCACACTGTCTCCTCTATATTGACAAGCTGCTCTCCAAGCATTCACCAAGGCCTACATAAAACACACAAAACAACATTTCACTATATATATTTATGCAACCAGACAAGATTGAACTACCGCCGATCGTAAAAAGACCGGAGGTGGTTCAAAATAAATTTGTAGACGAAGAACTAGAGAAGGTGGCTATATTTATTCAACAAGGAAGAGAGAACATTTCAATATATTTATTTATCAGTGTATAATACCTTGGTGTTATCAGTGTTTCCATCAGCAACTGCACCAAATTTCTGCACATTGAAAACATTGCTTCTGGCTTCAACCATTGTAATTATGCAAAACATGATCAGCAACAATGACTTTGGGAAACCTAATTCCAAACCCATTATGTTTGTTTCTTGATCGTTTACCCTTTAATTACTGCCAATATATATATAGAGGAAGAAAAAAGCTTTTGTTGGTAACTACATAAATGATATGATTGATTCTTGACTGTGTTATCTTGTGTGATATGATTGATGATTATTTAGAGTAATAAATACTATATATTAGAAGGTGGATTTAAGGAAAACTTATATACTTTGTGCTAATTATTTCTATAAACTACTATGATTAGTATCTATATATAGCAATGATTTTATAACGATGACATTGACATTTTTCTGTTACAATTTCATTCAGTGAAATCATGTCATTGATTTACGAAGACAAGAGTCTATTTACCCATAAAATTTGACCAAATTAATGATCTAAATTAAACAAGGAAAAATGATTCCATAAATAATTTTTTTGGCAAACCATATGTGAATGTACGTTTTTTTTCTGTGCATGCTAGTAGGGTAAATGATTCTACGAATCTAACGCACCTGGTTCAAAGGTCAGTCAACACTATTTAACAGTCGAAATTATGAGAAATCGATTTTAGTCACGGTTATGCGTGCACAACTTAGATAAAAATATTTTCAAATTTTGTTTTGAGATGACACGAGATCACCTACACATGAGAAACGACATTTAACCCAAAGTCTGTCAAAGCCATTTTGGGGTCTCAAAACTGAAAAATTCCATTTTGGACACGAATATGAGCCCCAGAAGCGAACAATAAAAGATACGAAGGCGTCATAATTTAGTATTAGTACACATATATTATCTCTATGAACTAATAGAAATGGTGAATTGATGTCTTAGATTGTAATGAAATTTAGTTTATAAAACATGAGGTGATCCATGAAAGCAGGGCTATTTTTACACATTTAACACAAACTTTAGAGTATAAAAATGTAATGAGAAATTGTAAGAAGTGGGTTTGTGAGAATTAGAAATGGCCCTATCTAAAGGTATGGTCAGTTTTTGCCTTGTTGCACTTGTGATGTCTGCAGTAATCTTAATGGTAGAGGTTGAAGAAGCAGAGGGAAGATCGATATTAAACTATGGAGCAATGCCTTTGGAAGAAATTCCATGCAGCGGAAGAAATCCTGCTATGTGCAAACAACACGACGTGCCTCCTTACCATAGAGGTTGTCCGCCTGGATCACGGTGTCCTTAAAGGCTTAACATCTTTTTCTTAATTCTCACGCTCCCGACCATTCACTCATGATTATCTATATATAAGAGAAACACACGTTATCATGTATTTGTTATTGTATTTCAATAATATATATGTTATTTACGCGTAATTTCAATAATTGCGCTTTCGTTATTATAGGTGATACAAGAAAGTTTATAGGTTATTGGGACATTAGGAGACCAGAATGTATATGCAAAGGGGTCTTTGCACATTCCAAAATGTCATGTGGTGACCCTCAACCATGTTTAACCTCCTCCTAGGCCATGACTACGTACCTGCAAGGGGGGTCTTGCACCTCTCACGAACCCTTCAATACCTCTAGAATGTCTTCTGAGCACTTTCATAGGCTCTCAAGGTCACATGCGCTACTCAAGGGACCTACTCTAGTGCCTCCAACCCCTACGTGTGGGACCCAAGCAAACTAATAGAAAGGCGTATCTCCAAGACATTCGCACCTCTGGGACGCACAAATCCACGGAGGAGCGTTTTGCATGCTCACCTCTAAGATGTGTGCACCCATACCCTCACACTCCAAGTCCCTCAAGAATGAGCCCTTACTACTCAAATCTTGTAGTCTCAGAATTCGAGACTATTTATTGAAATTCATTCGTGATGGAAGATTCGAGAGATTTTAAACTAAAATGTGTGGGTAAAGAAAATGGAATTGAAGGCTATTTAATTATAGGATGAGGAAATGAACTCAAATAAGTAGAAGAATTCACACATGTATTTTTATAACGTTTCAGAGAAATCAAAGATGATCCCAAAGAAAAATATCCGGACTAGCTAGTCATGCTGCACATAAAATGTTTCAAAGTAGGAAACAAGCTGCAAGAAGGATAGCCAAACTCGGAAGCAAGGCTTGTGGAGAGCTTTTAGGCTGTCTGTTTGGCGACGTTGGAGGAGCAGCTCCCCCGCCCGGGCTGGGAACTTTAGCTGAAACCGGAGGCAGAGGCGGCTCCAAAACATCAGAATCTGTCAACACCGGTAAAGGAGCCTCAGCTGGCGGCGCGTACTGAGGATTCATAAGCTGCAAAAGATTGCCAGGCCGTGCAGGCCTCATATATGCAGGCGTGTTGTTTCCCAACTTTAAACATAAGTTCTCTGCATTCCACACATAAAACACTCTTAGAACAAACAACAATTGTACTAACAAAAACCTTGTGATCTTCTATTTGAGCACACTTACTTTTATATAAAGCAGCTGTCTTAGGGAAATCTGTGATGATTCCATCAACATTCGCTCCTGCGACATAGGAATTGATCTCCACCGTAGGATCTGAGAAGAAGTCCCATGCTTGAGAAAGATACTCATTGCTAAAGGTCTCAACATATACAGATAGGCTAGCATTTTGCAGCTTTGACACTAAATCTGTAGAACTAATGAGAAATTTCTTGTTGTCCAAGAAGACAGAATCTTTGCCTATGACTACAGATTGAGCCAAGTTCTTGATGTCATCAATGGCTGAGCTAGGGCATCGCGGATGGTCTCATCGATCTTGTAGACAAGCTCGTAATTGCCTTTCGCCTTGAATTTCATTAGCACAGAACTGTTGGTGGACTGAATCATGACTTTTTGGGTGGTTTTGTTGTCATAACCAGCTTTGTTCAGTGCATCAAGAACAGCATCAGTAACACCTAAACCCTGATTCTCTGCAAGATAGGCTGCATTCTGAAGAGAAGAACAAGAAACGAAATCGAACAAATAGTAAGTAGCCTTAACTGATGTAAACATTTCTAACAATGATTTTTGTTTGTGCATACCAATTACCAAGCATGAAAAATGTTACCTCTATGTTGATCATGACGCCGGTAAGTGAACTTGTGCTGTTTGTCAGAGAGAGAAAGTCCGCCAAAGATAGAAACCTATTCCCTTTGTTTCTGTTTTTCGGATTCCGAAACAATTTGCTTGGTGATGAATATGGATTTGATATCGCCGCTGCAGAGAATACAAAGGTAAGTATATAGAGAAATACAATGATCACATGTTTAGACTATCAATGTTCTTAACTTACGCGTCAAGGTCTGAATCTCGGGCCATGTCAAGCTGAAGGTGTATATTCCAGTCCCAGCATTGATTTCTGGGATATTCATCGAACGATTGCTAAAACCAGATTGAGCAACCGTTGTGCTTTCAAAAAGATTCATGGAGCCTAAGCAAAATGGTGTCCCGTCCATTGCCATTTGAACCGAACAATCAAGAATGTCAACGCCATCCGAAATAGCTGTTGTATAGGCCATCTCAGTACATCCTGGGTAGTCCCCGCTTGCTCCATTCTTTGAGATAACAAGCGCCTTCACTGTAACGTGATCAAGGCGAAACAAATTGATCAGCATTTATATTCTAACAATGTGCTGTTATTCAAATATGTCATCAAGAAACATACCTTGAGCTGATTCATTTGTGCCTAAATGAGAAAAGCAACCTGCATATTACAAGAAGTGAAATTAGCATAGAATAGTATAGTTTATCACTAGTGGAAGAAGATGGTTGCTCACCTATGGCCTCAGAGGGAGTGATTGGGAAGTCAGAGAGCACGCCATCAACGGAAAAGTTGCCATTGTCAATGAAAGACAGATACTCAGCGATCGGATCATAACTATAGTCGTAGCCGAATGGAACATCATTCATAAAATCCGACGCATGAACTTCAAGTCCTGCCTTGTGAGCATCCGAGACAAGTGTGGTATGAGGTTGCAGATACATAGCTTCATCTACAGGCCATATATAAGTCTTCGGGACAAGAATTCCCGAGGCAAAAGTCTTTATAAATGTAAGATTTGTCAAGAGGGAACCGTATGTCAGATTGGTCGAAGGCTCAATCTCATCTTTTCCTAAGAAACGAAAAACCAATTTCGTAGCGTTTGGGCTAAATTGTGCCACAATACTTCTCAAGAAACCCACTTCTGGTGACGAGATGTAGCTAACAGCTACGCGTCTAGACACCGCAAGTACATAGCTTCTCATACTCAGATTATGTTGTGCATAGAACATATCATGCTGCAGAGATACAACAATCAAAAGGCTGCTACAAACTTCAAAACAATGACCAAGAAACTAACAATTTTATTAATAATTACCTGAATATTCAACCACAAACCAGCTGGTGGTTTGATTTGCGAAGCAACATCCTCAACAGTGAGAATTGGGAAGAAATTTTTATCGAAACGCTCAGTTCGATAAAGTAATTTTTGTACCACTGTCCAGTATCAGAAAACACATTCCATAAACTTCATATATAGTTGGTTCACATGGCAAGCAATATAAACAAGATCATGTTTGGGATAAAATGAACTTACAGGAGACATTGAACAGGTCATTTTGAGTGAAATCAATAGAGAAGAAACCAGAGGTAGGAGACCCATTAACAAGGTAAGTATTTTCTCTGTTTTTGAAGAAATTTGATACATCAGAAGCTTTATCAAGATTCATATCTGGAAAGCATAAACCAGATGCATCTTTTGTCAGCTGCACATCACACCACAAAACTACATTTGGTAAACTAGTTATCAATGCCACTCTATAAGCAGCTGTACTAGAATCTGGAAACAGCCCTGAAAAGCCGCCGCGCGCTACGACGAGAGGTGGATCACCTGCAAAATGAACCAAATGAACAAGCACAGGTTTAATACATTGCATGGACATAGATATGTGCATGGTTAAAGAGTGATTGATTGATCACCAGAAAGTGTAGGCCAAGGAGATGGAGATCCCTGAGAAGAGACTAGAGGTAGAAGAGAGTGGTGAAGTACAAGAAGCAGAGCAGCTGAGAACAGAGCACGGGCGCCGGCGCTGGACATTCTATGATCTCCGGCCAGGAAATGCCTAACACAGAGACGATGAATTGGTCGTTTTCGTTGTAGATCTATGATCATTTCAACATCTATTTGTATTGATGCTACAAAAAAAATATATTATTTGTATAGAAATGTTCTTGTTTGATCGATTAAATGAAAGACTTGTGTTCTTTCTTACGCGTTGACGTAATGGTTAGTGAGCCGCGGATTGCAATGCCTACAGCTTAACTACCATTTTTTGTAATCAGAGCTTAATTAACTACTAATTAATTGGTGTTCATATACATATAAGTAATAGTATTATTTCCCTGTGAAGCCTTTTTTTGACAATTAAGGTTGTCAAGTGCTAAAGAAAAGCATTAATAAGGAAAGTATATTTTACATAGCACTAGTGTATGTACTCCAAACTGTAGTTAGTTGAAAAAATAGTTAGTAATATTAATTACCATTATTTTACTGGTGATTATGGTGATGGGGAGCTTATGCAGCTGAAATAGTCATGGTTGTTAGGCAGTTAAGTGTTAAAATAAACAAATTGAGAGGTCAAATGGCAGTGTAGCTCTCAAATTGAGAGGTCATTTTTCATCTCTAAATAAATTCTACATCAGACTGGACACAAAAAAGTGATGGTGATTCATGAATATGTAAATTCGACATCAACAAAGAAAAAATACACAGCCAACTAATGAGAATTCACTCTTGCGAAAGCGGATTTTTGTTCTTAAATTAAATGGGGAAGAATGAACATACCTTGATGATACCTACAGTACAAAAGAATTCAGCGCCAATCACTAAGAAAAAGAAAACTAGATTACCTATGTGGCATAAGCTGCAAGCTGCTTGAAAATGATCACACATGTTACCCTATTGCAGTCTCAAAATAGGAAAAAAGCTGCAAGCAGCATAGCCAGACTCGAAATAAAAACGCCTGCACAACTTTTAGGCTGTCCATTTGGCGACTTTGGAGGTGCAGCTGCCCCACCAGGATTGGAAGTCGGAACTTTAGCTACAACAGGAGGCAAAGGTGACTCGGAAACATCAGATTCTGTCAACACTGGAAATGGAGCCTCAGCTGGTGGCAAGTACTGAGGAGTTATGAGCTGCATAAGACTGCCAGGCTGAACAGGGCTCATGTAAGCAGGTGTGCGTGTGCCCAAGTTTAGACATAGGTTCCCTGTATTGCACGTATAAATGACTTAGAGCAAACAAGAATATTATAAACTGTCTATCCAACTTTCGTAAAGCTATTTGAACATATAGAAAGATAAATTGAAATACAGAGTGGGAACCCCGACAAGCGTAAAACTTGATGAACATCAGCATATTTAGATAAGAAACATTCTATTTGACTAAACTTACTTTTGTATAAAGCAGCTGTCTTGGGGAAATCTGTGATGACACCATCAACACTCGCTCCCGCTACATATGAATTGATCTCTACAGTAGCATCTGAGAAGAAGTCCCATGCTTGAGAAGGAAATTCATTGCTGAAGGTCTCCACATAGACAGAAAGGTTAGCCTTTTGTAGCTTGGACACTAAATCTGTAGAACTGATGAGAAATTTATTGTTATCCGGGAAGACTGAAACCTTGCTTACAACCACAGCGTCAGCAAAGTTCTTGATATCCTTAATGGCCGAGTTAAGGGCATCACGAATTGTTTCATCGACCTTGTAGACTAGCTCATAATTGCTTTTCTCCTTGAATTTCATTAGAACAGAACTGTTAGTGGACTGAATCATAACCTTTTGAGTGGTTTTATGATCATATCCAGCTTTGCTCAATGCATCAAGGACAGCATCAGTAACACCTAAACCCTGATTCTCAGCAAGATAGGCTGCATTCTGATAAAAATAAAAAAATGAAACAGAACAAATAAGTAGCCTTCATTTTTAAACATTTGTAACAATATAAATACCTTCTATGACTGCTAAGCAGAGCAGTGAATATAGCAACTATATATGACTCGGTAAGTATTCTATAGAATCCCGGTGTGCTACCTATGAAGTTTCCAACAAAAATGTATTTCTTTTGTCTAGGAAATTTTATTGTGTTCAAGGGTACTATAATGGGGTGGGCCTTAGCACAACAATATGATATTCAGAATATTACAGTTAGTTCCTCTTCAGTTGCTTGCGACCATTGAGTGACTATAGTTTGGACGGCCATGTATTGACAGCTAACTGGAAAGAGATTGGATGTCCCCAGCATGGAAAATCTCACCTCTATGTTGATCAAGACACCGGCAAGGGAACTTGTGCTGTTTGTCAGGGACAGGAAGTCAGCTAAAGATAGATACTTCCCTTTGTTTTTGTTTTTGGGATTGCGGAACAAACTGTATTGAGAATATGGATTTGATATTGCCGCTGCAAAGATAACAAAGGTAAGCATATACAAAAATATCTTCACATGTCCAGACAATCAGTGTTCTCAAACAGTATAAAACAACCGGCATCTTCCAATAACCTAACAGAGCGACAAAAGACTTTCCATAGCATAGTACTATCATAGTAAATTCCTCTATTTCAGTTCTTTTCGGAACCTTACCCAAATATTTTGAATCTTTTATGTCTATATTGAACATATGTATCACAGCTCTTTAACACAATTACAATCCTAATTTGAAGGATCAGCGCAGTATACCTACATGCAATACAAATTGCTCTGATTGCCATAATAACCACTTATTTACACAATCTAAATGAATAAGTAGCTTTGTACACGAATTTAAGTTTCTTTTAAAAGCTAAAATCTTTGACGGTTTGACCTTTACATGTTTACTAAAGGGAGAAAGATGCACATCTTCGTCTTGGTAAAACCACTGAAATCATTCTCCCTGAAGTAGAAATCTCATGAAGCAAGAAATGTTTCTACTATCTAGCAAAGTTAATAAGGACGTTGTACATCATTGCACTAAAAAACAGGCAACTGAAAACCAAGTTCAACTTACGTGTTAAGGTCTGAATCTCATCCCATGTGAAGCTAAAGGTATATATTCCACTCCCAGCCTTATATTCTGGGATATTCATTGAACGATTGCTGAAATCAGACTGAGTAACCGTTGTGCTCTCAATAAGATTTATGGAGCCTAAGCAAAATGGTGTCCCGTCCTTTGCCATTTGAACAGAACAGTCAAGAATGTCAACACCATCCGAAATAGCTGTAGTATACGCCATGTCAGTACAGCCAGGGTAGTCCCCGCTTGCTCCATTTTTTGAGATTACGAGTGTCTTCACTGGAGCAAGATCAAGATAACACAAATAGGTCAACATTTATATTCTCAACTCTTAAGGCCACCTCAAGCACAAGGCAAGTAAAGCATTGGCTTTAGGCCTTTAGCCCCCCAAAATTTGAAGGGCCCTGATTTATTTATTTTTATAAACCTCTTGAAAAAAATTCAAAATTTAAAGATTGGTTGTGTTCACATTAAGCTCAATTTTTTTTTTTAATTTAAATAATTTAGATTGAAATTCACATGAGTAGTCTACCATTCAAAAACACAGTTCTGAGTTTTCATGATGCCTAAATTTAATTAATTTAGTTATTTTAATAAATAATCAATAATGTCACAACAAAATCAAATAAATTGATTGGTTTATCAATTATAATAACTTGTTATAAAAAATATCATAAAAATGTAAATAAAAATTCTGTATCTAAGAAAACAGAAGTAAAATATGTAGTATATAAAAATTTAATTTTTTTTTTTTAGTGTTTTAATTTTTGAATGGCCTAGTATAAAATGTAGTTTTAGGCCTCTAATAGACATTGGGCCAGTCCTGTATGTTCTGAAAATGTTCTCTCATTAAAATATGTCATTAGGCTACTTAAGGAGGCATCAAAAGAACCAGTTAAGTGGCATACCTTGTGCTGAATCTTTTTTGCCAAGATGAGAAAAGCAATCTGCATTATGAGAAGAAGAAAAAAATGTAACTATAAAATGAACAAATTGTTTTGGTTTCGTACACATGCATGTTACTTAGGGGAGCTTGTTGTCACTAGAGGAAGATGACAGTAGCTCACCTATAGCCTCTGACGGAGTAATAGGAAAGTCAGACAGCACACCGTCAACAGAAAAGTTTCCATTGTCAATGAAAGACAGATACTCGGCTAGTGGATCATAACTATAGTTGTAGCTCAACGGAACATCATTCATAAAATCTGAAACAAACACTTCCAGTCCTGCCTTGTGAGTGTCGGAGACAAGCGTGGTATGAGGTTGTAGATACATAGCTTCATCTACTGGCCATATATAAGTTTTTGGAACAAGAATCCCCGAGGCAAAAGTCTTTATAAATGTAAGATTTTTTAAGACGGAACCATAAGTCTGATTGGTTGATGGCTCGATCTCATCTTTTCCTAGGAAACGGAGAACCAATTTTGTAGTCTTTGGGCTAAATTGTGTCTCTATGCTTCTCAAGAATCCCACTTCTGGTGATGAGATATAGTTAACAACTACACGTTTAGATACCGCAAGTACATAGCTTCTCATACTCAGATTATGTTGCATGTAGAACATATCATGCTGCAGGCGTTCAACAATCAAAACGTTGGTTCAAACTTCAATAAAATAGCCAAGATACAAGATTCTAAGGTTTTTTTAAAAGGCTGCCAATTTAATGTTGCTCAGATTCATATTTACCTGAATATTCAACCACAAGCCTGGTGGTTTCAATTGTGAGGCAACAACATCTTCAACGGTGGAAATTTGAAACAGATTACCATCAAACCTTTCAGTTCGAGAATATACTCCTTGAGTCACTGCCCAGTACCAATATAAACTCTTAGAATACATTTGCAGTAACCACTATGACCAGCAATAACAAAAATATGCAGCAATAAGAGTTCAAAAATTCAGGAATAACCCACTTGCTAGTTCTTTCTATAACAGAAAACGACCATTTAAATCAACCCATGAGTTGATAAACCAGTTAAAGAGCTAAAAAGACACAGCATAGACAGACATATTCAATGTGACATTAAAAAATCACAGTTGGTTCACAAAATAGTTGGCATGGCCAGTTAGAATATGAAGAAAGATGTTTAGGATAAAATGAACTTACAGAAGACATTCGATAAGTCGGAGAGGGTGAAATCCAAAGAGAAGAATCCTTTGGTTTGAGCCCCATTCACAAGGTAAGCTTTATCCTTATTTTTAAAAACATTTGATACATCAGAAGCATTATTTAGCTTGATATCTGGGAAGCATATCCCAGCTGCATCTTTTGTCAATTGCACATCGCACCACCAAATTACATTTGGTAAACTAGTCATCAATGCGAAACTGTAAGCAGCTAAACTAGAATCTGGAAAAAGCCCAGAAAAGCCACCACGCGCTATGACAAGAGGTGCATCACCTGCAAAATGAACCAAGTGAATGAGATTAGAGGCCATGTAATCAGTAATCGTGGAGCTTGATTTGAATCCCTAACTGCATTTGTGAGAACAAAAATACAATCTGCAAATTTTATTTTCCTGATTTCTCATCATCATCATCAACATCAGCAACAACAACAAAAGAATATCCACTTCCTTGTCGAGAAAATGAGAAAACAAAATGATTTAAAAGACACAACATTCTCAAAATTCCTGATCATCATCGAAAATTAAAATGTTCACTCAAGTAACAATCTCACTTCGAAATCATAATCATCAGAAGATAAACCAGCAGCAATCACTCAGATTCAGAGCTTGATCGTCCTCCTTAACTTCCCTCTACTTTCTCAGCAACCAAAAAAACAATAGAGAAAGAAAGCACAATCAGAGATAGGCGAAGACTGACCACTTAGTGTAGACCAAGGAGTGGGCGTGGTAGATCCCTGAGAAGAGACCAGAGCTACTAGTGAGTGAAGAACAAGCAGCAGAGCAGCTGAGTAGACAAGAGAGGCGCGAGCACTACACATCGCCAGTAAACTTCTCCGGCAGGTTGGATACGACTGATGAAGCGGTGATCTCGTAGATCCGGCGATCTTTCCAGACTGGCGCATTCACATATATAGTGAAAATAGCTGTATCCAATAGTATTGCTGGTTTCCAGGCATTGGTTAGTGAGCTGCAGCGTAGCAGTTACCGTGAATAGCAGCGTTGCGTAGTAGGTAGAACTGGAAGCTTCTTGGTTTTGCGATTCGTGTCCACTCTCGAGAGGCTCAAATACAGAACACCGTTTCTGCATCCACAGGAAATTACTACCTCCTCGCGTTTGTCTTTATTCTTTTCCACCAAAAATTAAGTTGAAAACAGTAGTGTGAGTGTCTTGTTTGGTTTGTTCAAGACATGCATATTCAAGACCATTTATAATACTTGCTAATAACAAATTAACAATGTAAAAGTCATCAAGTCACAGAGGGTCAAGCCATTTAAAAATTTTGAATTTTCTTACGGGTATTTTTGTAGTAGGGTACTATTTATTGGAGATGTTCTAATAACTATTGCAAGTCGCATAGAAATTTTTATATGCAAAATAAGTTGATGATGTTTGATTATTTTGCTCCCTCCAAATTATTTGGGTACGAGCACTGTTTTTTCCACTATAACTTGTGAGATAGATTAATAAGTTAGGAAGCACAAAAAAATTTGAGTAAAATGTATATCAGTTGCAACTTAATAAAGTCAATGAAGTGATGACACCTCATTTAAAATCTCTTATACCTATTCAAATAAATTTGTAAAAACGGAGCGACCCGTCCGAATTCACGATTTTAAATGAGATGTTATCACTCTAAAAATCTAAATGAATAAGAAACATAAAATAAAGTGAACATAAGCTTTAACTCAGTATGGCATAATAGAGAAAAGTGAACAAACTTCAAAGTTCAAACTCCTATATTGACTTATTTACTGAAAATGTAGATAGGGAGCCATAAAAGGTAATTAACCACTCTGGTTGGTGAGTAGGTACTGCATTTGGTTGGGCTATACTAGACTATTGAGCCTTCAAAAGCCAGATTTTGAGATCCCAATCCACCAATTTTGCAAGAGATGATGTACCAAAAGATAAGGTTAGGTCTTGAATTTTAATTTCATACAATTTGATGAATGAAAAATCAACAAAAACAACACTTCTTAACCAGATACCTCACTCCATCTTGTCAACAACAGGGTACTCAAATTTGAGATTTTAAAAAATGAGTAATGACATATGGGGACTCATTTTTCTGTCCCAAAACACATGATACACCCATGTTTTGAAATATAGTTTTGAAGGTACCTTAATTATTGCTTCATCCGTAAATCACAAACCATGTTCAAATTTGTGTAAAATGGCAGTTTTACCCTCTATTCATAGTCTCGTTCTTATGAGTTCATCCATGAAAATATTAAAAAAAAAATTCACTGAATATTGAATTTTCAGTGAACAAATGAGTTTTATCAGATAAAAACTTGCATTTGCTTAGAGAATCAAGACCAAGTATCCGTATGAGTTTTGCATAAT
>JAYMTA010002482.1:0-16443 GCA_036897625.1 Pelargonium cotyledonis | reverse complement strand
TTAAATACATACTAAATTATTTTATAATTTTTAATTTTTATAAAAAAATAAAAATAAAACAGCACGAAAGAAATAATAAATCATTAGTTTCTTGTAGTTTGAAAAGAAAAATATATATCTAATACGTCCCTTTAATTACCATAATACCCTCAACGCCACCACCTGAACTTTCCAGTTCCATTTCCTCTCTAACTCAACGAACTCATCAACCATTTTGAATTTCAGAACACAAATCACAAATGCCAACAAAAATATATAGAGAAAAAAAAACAACAATTTCCCAACCAACAACGTAAGGAACCGAAACTACCTCCGCGAATTCGATTCAAAATCTCCATGTCAGAAAAATTACATTGCTTCTGTTGATTGAACCCAAAAAAAACAGCAAAAAAAAAAAAATAACGCCTATCTCAGTGGAGAAGTAAAAATTTCCAATGAATCCTCTGTAAATACCTCGCTAGAACTGTGAATCTGTGATGCGATGTGAAAGAAAATATCTGTACTTTGTTCCCAAATTTGCATTTCTGACCCAGTTTTTTTTTTTTTTTTTCAATCTTGGAACCCAGTTTTTTCCCAAATTGCATTTCTGACCCTACTAAGATCCCTCCCTTTCAGAGTCCTCCCAATCCCTTCATGAACCGAGAACGACACGATCCGCGTCCTCGCCATCTGGCGCGCCAAGAGCTCGTGTGGTGGGACCCGCACTCCGTCCTCGCCGTCGAGATCGTCCACGTCATCGTCGTCGTCGTCGCTGTCTCTCCTCCGGTTCTCCCTGTACTCCTCCCTGAGGATCTTCGACCAGTCCGGGACGTTGACCGGCAGCGACGACGGGTGGACTCCGACGGGGCGGTCGCCGGAGTTGGAGCGCTTCGAGGACTTTTTGCGGGAACTCGGTACGGACGGTTTGCGGAAATCGGGCGAGTTGGAGTGGTAGAAGTCTGACTCGTCGAGTTCGAACGAGTCGGAGGTGAGCGACGGGGCTCGGTCGGCGGAGAGGAACCGGTAGTTCGCTCCGGCGAAGTAGCTCTTGCTGGTCGCCATTGATGGTACGTAGCGAGGATCTCGTGGTTTCTTCTCTCTGTTTTCTCGGCCTGAAATGTGTTTAGCGAGTGACTTTCTGATGTTTTCGATCTGCTTTTATAAAGGTTGGCTTGTATACTGGATAAGGCTGGCTCTCGTGAAAATACCAGATTACCCCCGGATTGGATATGCTATATTGTTGTTTCACATTATTTATTTATTTATTTTTCATTTAAAATACACCTTGGTTCAAAGTAGTTAAAGCGGTTAAGCAATAATAATAATAAGAGCGATGTCTTGAACTTGTACGCTTGAAAATACTTACGAGACTTTTAAGAAGAATGTTTATTATTGTTATGTTGATGCTGTGTGTTTGTTTTCAAATGAATAGTTACTAATGTCGTTTTATTTTCTTATAAAGTTTAAAACGAAGAGAAGACTCTTTTTCACATTTTGTCCCGGTCAACATTTACACTAGTCTTTATGAGTTTGATTTATAAAACACATTGTCTAGTTTAAAAAATTATTAAATCAGTAAATTATTATTGAAACAATTTGTGCTATAGATTTGAACATTTTGTTTATAATAAAAAAAAAATGGTATTACACATTTAATTAAATGGAGTACAAATGTAATGATTCACTATTTTATACACAGGTTTATTTATTAGTATCATTTATATTGTATGTTTCAATAATATTCAACGAATAAAGAACTTCAAATTAATTTGTAAACTCAAACGGCAATTGAATGCATTATACATGTAACAATGTGCTACAAATTGACTTAATATATTAAAATAACCCGTACACGACACGTAAATGGTCACGTGCCATTTTTATCATTTCAACTCAAACAACAATAACAAAAATAAACATGTTTCTAAATAATTCCAAAAATATAAATGGTCCATAGATGGAAACCCAAAATTCTTTTTGGCGTTATTAGCAACAAACTACTCTAATATACGTTTTGAATTTAATTCTTTTAACGAACCAAATTTACAAACGGAATTCCACAATTTGTCCACAAGCAACACAGTGGCTTGTTCGACCAAAATGGCTTCGATGGAGGCCCCGTGCCCCAGGGGGTACGTCTCCCCCCCCCGCCGATGACAGCCACGTGTCCGCAAAACGACGCGAGTGAGTTCCACTAGACGACAAAAAAGGAGCAAGGACAATATGGGAATTCAAATTTGTGTGTTACGAGAAGCATTTTGGAAGGGGCTCACCTGACCTGGTTTATAGACGATACGACAAAAAGTGGTCCCGTTTCGATGTTCGAGGATTACGACACGTGTTGGAGCTCTTGTACCTGGGACACGTGGACGAGTGTTGTTGCACTCGTCCACGTGATGTGGGACTCGAGCTCGTGATAGCTGCCAGCTGGTACCTGGCCTGCCGCTGTCCTCTCAAACGCGACATTCGAAAATGAAGATATCGTATCGATTGAATTTATCGTTTCGTTTGGGGAAAATTTGGAAATTGGCTTTACGCTGCGTGAAGTCGATGCGTTTTGGTTGAACGTTGAACAGAATATCATACTTTACTTGTGAAAAAGCAATTTTTATATTTTCAGTTTTCTCTTTTTTTTTAGTTTTTTTAATTATATATAAATATAAAAACAAAATCCAAGTTCGTTTTATTTTTATTCTTAAAAATTATTTTTTTTGGTCAATATATTTTTTAGAGAGATGGTCAATATAGTTTTAATTTAGTCAAATTCGTACTATACCATCAAATTAGGTTGATATGACAAGAGAAGTAAAAAAATGTTGATGATCACGTCCCTTACGTTGGACAGGTCATTTTGTACATTATATGAGCGCTGCGTCATTTTGTATATCCTGATTTAACAACACGTTTATGAATTTGGATGATTTAAAAATTGTTGACTATATGAAAATGAGATGAATTCAAAATAGAACATTAGTTCAATTTGGTGGGTGAACTTTTAAAAGTGACAACCTAGTGGCTGAACTTTTCAAAAATTAAACAGACTAGTGGTTACTGTTAGATATCAGTTAACTTTAACTATTAATTGCTAATTTGATGTCATTAACTAATGTTTACTAATTTTGACCAATCCAATTTTTTATATATAAATTAATATATGTTTTTCAGATAGCACGATTATTAATTAAAATTTTACAAAAAAAAGAGTAAGGACAAAAAAATAGCCACGTTCTAAATAAAATAACTTAATTAATACTTTTAAAAAAGAAACATAATTATGTGTTCGTTTAAAAATACATATTCATACGACGATCTCAACTTCTTTATCTGATTCGAGAAAAAAATATTTAAAAATTGAAATTTTAGCATAAATAGAAATTTTGTTTAATATTTTTGGTTTACGGATATAAATATTTTTTTAAAAAAAGGAACTTATATGTATATTAACATTTCTCTTAGTTATGATCATTTATACCAATTATGAATTTGAATTTTTTAGTCGAAAGATAAGATTGATAATCTTGTAAGTTGAAAAAAATCATGAAAATAAAAAAAAACGCGTTAAAGCATTAAGTTATAAAAAAATACTAAACAAATAAAATGACAAAAATTGACCAGTCAATTATGGCACATTAGCAATTAACCGTCAAAGTTAACTGATACGTAATGGTAGCCACTAATTTGTTTAACTTTTGAAAAGTTAAGCCACTACTTTGTCACTTTTGAAAGTTCAACCACCACTTTGGCTTTTTACTCAAAGTACAGCCACCAATTTGAGCTAAAGTCCATTATAGTCCCTCATTCCCTTTTTTAACTTTGCGAGTGGGTCGAAGAAAGACAGATTGGAGATCGTTCTTGTTTTTATCTTTGCGGGTGGATCAAAAATAGATAGATAGAGAGAGAGGTCATTCTCAATTTTAGTTTTCGATTTTAACTTTGTGGGTGGATCGAAAATAGAGAGAGAGAGAGAGAGAGCCCATCGAAGAGAGATTGATAAAAGCTCATTCCTGTTTTTAACTTCGCGGGAGTGGATCGAAGATAGATATATAGACAAAGAGCCTATTCTCGATTTTAGTTTTGGCGGGTGGATGGAAGAGAAATAGATAGGAAGCCCGACCTATAGAAAGAAGACAAGAAGCTCGGTAGAGAGAGAATATATAAATTTGAGAAATTATACACTCTTGAGGATGTGTCAGGATACGAACTTGTGGCTTTTTCGACACTATGCAAACTCAACTGGTCAAACTGATAGTTGAAGTAATCATTTATACTTTTAATGTTATATTCTAACACTATATACTGATAATTACTTATTCTGCAGGAGCGAATGGCTTAAAATAAACAACGTCCCGAGGTACAAGGGGAAACTCACAGAAGAAGGTCCTAGTAGACCTAAAAAACAGGTATATATATGTTCTAATTCAAAGCCAATATAAGCGTTCTAGATAACATGTGATCTATTAGCATATAGTTATTATTAGTCATTAAATCTTCTGTATAAACTTAATTATTGTATTATTGGTTAGGCATTGCAATACAACACTTAATTTTTGGTTATTTATCTTATGTTTAACATGATCATCAAATTCTTGTTCTTTTCCTGAATTCCATTCAGGCGACATTTTCTGTAATATGAGGCCCGAGAAAATACTGTCCTTACGACTTTCAGACGTACAAAGGGCAGCTATTGCAGACATGGGATTCCCCTTCTTAGTTAGTCGCGGTTGCAATACCGTGTACCTCACTTTTGTAGTCAAACTTAGCTTAAAATTTCATCCGGTTACAAAGAGTATCAAAGTACACGATACAGACCATAGAATTTCGATCAAAGATGTTGGTCGAATCTTAGGCATACCGTCTGCAGGTAAACCCGTTCCTAAAAAGTTCCATCAGCCTCAACAAGCAGAGGAATTCACAGAGCGATATTGCAAACAAAAATTTATTTCATTCTTCGATGTTTTAATGAGTCAAGGCGATGATGATGGACCTCAGTTCCGGCTGGATATGTTGGTATTGTTATTAGGGTCATTTCTATTTATAAAAGATGTCCTCAAGTTTCAAATTATATGTTAACTAATATTATTTTTTTCCTATATTGATTCCCGGCGTATTAGCTATTTTTTCTGGAAAAATACTTCCCGGGTGAGGTAGACAATTACAATGGTGAAGTTCCCCTCGTGTACTGGACCGATGCTCGTATTCAAGAAAAGCTGAAGATAATAGATAGGGATACATCCTTCCTTAAACTTCTTAAGAAGGTAATTCCTGTTAATTGGTTAATTTAGTCTTGTATCATATTCTTATTGAAAGTAGTCACATCATATGATTTTTTCACTAGGATGCTTGGAATGTCAAGTCCTCATCATCGAGATTGTGTCCCGAAGATGGATGCAACGAGAGAGGAAGTGCGAAGTCTGTAGGTATCTCCAATAACATGGACACGTCTGAAGGGATAAAACGTGTCCAGTGTACTCGCAAGAGGGGCGCTGAATGTTTAAACTCGGGGTAATGCAATCATCAATTATGAAATGTTTAACAAATTGATTCCCCATTTTTAGCATTGCGGGTGGATGGAAGCGAAATAAACAGTAGCCCATTCCCCGTTTTTAACTTTATGGGTGGACTGAAGAAAAATAGATAGAAAGCCCATTCTCGATAGAGAGCTCGGCCTTAAGAAATGAGACAACAAGCCCGCAGAGAGGGAATAGATAAATTTGAGAAAATGTACATTTTTAGCATTGCAATATTGCTTGCTGTCTTCTCTGTATTCATGGACCCACTTGTCAGTATTGGAAAAGAATTCAAAATGGTTGGATCGAGACCATTAGTTGATTAATTGGACTAGAGGTGGCTAATCAAATTTTGAATCAGATTTCGTTTATTGAATTTTGAATTTTAGAGTAGAAAGTGTTGATTTGGATGGATTTTTCCGATTTCGATAAGTGTTTTTGTACAACTAACTCGATCGTAAAATTGATCAAATCGGTTCAATTTTAAGTCGGTTTAAATTTGGGATCACAACATGCTAAAAGAATGGAAGCCAAATTACCAAACAGACAGACAAAATAAGTTTTATCCTCGGTGGACCTCAACATAAACAGCAGCCCAATCTATGAGAAAAAACACATCAGCTTTATGGCCAATGAAGCAATCCATATTCCAAAACTTCGTCACCAAAATGGTTATGCAAGGTAGCGTTTGTTTAATAGTTTTTATTTGAAATCATGAGAAAGTATGACATGTTTTTTTTTTAAACAACGGCCTAAAAGGGTATATATACAAGGAACCAATAGAGTTCAGGAAGCGACTATGTCTCTTAACCCTAACCTAGAGATTTTGGCACCTTACCACACCAAAATGGTCTCTTACACCACCACCACCAAAAATGTGTTGAGTGGGAATTGATCATGGGACATCCTCCCACTCACACAGCTAGATTAACCAACTGCGCCACTTGTTGGGTATTTTTAAATTGTAATTATTGCGTTCGTTTAATTTTTTCACGAGAGCATTGTTGAGATTAAAAAAATATTCTCTTTCCTCAAATGAGTTAAATAATTCCAAATTTGAAGGAATTGAAATAACACATCTACCATTTTATTTCATTTCCTTATAATTTGAATTTATTTAACTATTGAAAAAAAATGTTTAACTATTTTAATTTAGTTAAAAACTACATTATTTTTTTCACTCAAATTGTAATTTTTGGATGTTATTTAGAATTATCCAAATTTGTCCAACACTTTTGATGTCACAAACAGGCAACATTACTTGTTGAACTTGTTGGCGAATACAAAGACACAATGTTGGGGACGACGGCCAGTAAGATTTAGAGCACCGCGACTCTGTCCATCGATCTGTTCTTGTGTACGTACGATTGTACTTTTGCGAATGTTAAAATACGGAAATTTAACGTTTGATAATGCATATGTCACATGTGCATGCATGGATGATTCTGCACCGTACATCATTTAATACCTCCACTATTACTACGGTGACCCCGCTACTTGTTGTAGAGAATTTGACCTGTTACATATCGTTCGAGACGAGGCTCTAATGAAGCAGAAAATTCTAAGAGACATGACTCGTAACTCCAAATCACTGTGGCCATTATAAATCACAACATTATGTTATTTTACTTATTATAAGTACTTCAAGGATAGTATTCAAAATAAAAATTTAGGTACGTAAGTTTTTGAAACAAGACATGTTCTGAAAGACCACGAAGAGAGTTTGATTCGAAACTAATCAAACTGCTTGTGTGTGTATATATATTCATTTCCGCAATGAGCTTTACTACCTCGTACCGAGACAATCTATATCCTGAAAGACGACAGAGAGGGTATGTGTCTGGATCACAAGTATCATCTTTGAGAACCACTTTTCGATGGATATGTGTGGGGCAGCATCGAGATGATGATGTCATAAGCTGACGTCACATCTACTCAATTTTAAATATTTTTACCATTACACGCGTCATTTTATTACTGGACAACAAAGTAACCGAGCAAACCTCACCCCACAACCTTCACTCAACTCAACCGGCGCTTGCTAATGAAATGTGAGTTTCTATAAATAAGAATGTTTCTCAATTTTCATTACAATTAATTGTTAACTGTTTCAAGTGAAGATCAGTTGGAGCTCAGATTCGCATTGTTCATGTCTGGTAACCCCATTTCACTTTATTTTACCGTTACTTTTCAAACTTTAAATTTATTGTGATGATCAACGGATCATTTTAAAATTTTCCCCAATTTTTTTTTTTTTGGGTATTGCATATCAGTGTGGAAAGCGGAAGGTATAGTCCAGAAAAAGGCTTTGATTTTTCTAGGCAAGAAATGTTTTGTTTTTTCCCTTTTGCAGTTCTTCATTAGGGTTATGAACTGATTAATTAACTAAAAGTTATACTTAAAAAAATTAATTAACTAGAAGCTCAAGTTCATTACCATTTTTAACTTGTGGGTCTATCAAAGACAGATTGATAGATTGGAGATCATTCCTGTTTTTAACTTTGCGGGTGGATTGAAGCGAAACAGATAGAGAGCCCATTCTCGATAGAGAGCTCGACCTAAAGAATCGAGACAAAAAGCCCGTATAGAGAGGGAATAGATAAATTTGAGAAATTATACACTTTTTGAGGGTGTGTCCGGATTCAAACTTGTGACATTTCTGATAGTTGAAGTCATGATTTATACTCTTAACTTTATATTTCAACACGATATATGGATGGTTATTTCATTTATTTGTTGGGTAGCAGTGAATGGCTTAAAAAGAACCACGTCCAAAGGTGCAAGGGGAAAATGTAACTATATACTGATTATTTGAATACGAGACAGTTAATTAGGGGTTAATTTTTTCATTTTTGTGTTTCAGAAAATGAATACTGGCTCGGCACCAGCTAAAGAAGACAACTATTGTAAGAACTTTTTGATCCAAAGCAAGTGAACACAGCATAGACAAAGGTCCCAGTAGACCAAAAAAGCAGGTATACATGTTTTGTGCACATCCAACAAGTTCATAGCCAAGATAATTGTTCTAGATAATGCGTAATTTGTTAGCATATATTTATTGTTAGTCATTAAAGGGTAGTTCGGTCTTTTCCTATTTGCTTATCTTCTATATAAACTTAATTATTGTAGTTACACATTGCATTTCTACAATATCTCATTTTTGGTTATTTCTCTTAAGTTTAACATGATGCAACAAATTTTTGTTCTTTTTTTCTAAATTCTGCTCAGGGGAAATTTGTCTGTAATATGAGGCCCAAGAAAATACTGTCCCTACAACTATCAGACGCACAAAGGGCAGCTATTGCAAACATGGGATTCCCTTTCTTAATTAGTCACGGTTGCCATACCGTGTACCGTACTATCATAATCGAACTTTCCTTAAAATTTAATCCGGTTACAAGGAATATCAAAGTACATGATAAAAACCACAGAATTTCGAGCAAAGATGTTGGTCGAATCTTAGGCATACCGTCTGTAGGTACACCTGTTCCTACAAAGTTCCATCGACCTCAACAAGAAGACGAATTTGCAGATAGATATTGCAAACAAAAATTTAGTTCATTCTACGACGTTCTAATGAGACAAGGCAATGAGATGGACCTCAATTTCGGCTAGATATGTTGGTATTGTTATTAGGTTCATTTCTATTTCCAACGGCCGTGGAAATCATATCACATTCCTTGCTGCCTATGTTGACATGTGTCGATAATTGCTCTTCGTATAATTGGGCACAATCAGTTCTTCAGTTTCTGTGTGATGGCAATCGTAAGTTTAGAGGCGTCACCAAACGTGGGTCAATCGTTCGGGATACTTCAAAAATCCGACAAGGCAAGACCCTAACCGGATGCGTTCATGTTTTGTTGGTATGTATTTTTAAAAGATGTTCTCAAGTTTCAATTTGTTGTGTTGATAAAACATTAAGTATATGAAGTATATGTTAACTAATATTATTTTTTTCCCTATATTGACTCCCGGCGTATTAGCTATTTTTCCTGGAAAAATACTTCCCGGGTGAGGTAGACAATTACAATGGTGAAGTTCCTGTCGTGTACTGGACCGATGCTCGTACTCAAATAAAGCTGAAGATAATAGATAGGGACACATATTTCCTCAAACCTTTTAACAAGGTCATTCCTGTTTGGTTTATTCAGTCTTCTATCATATTCTTATTGTAAGTAGTCACATGATAGTACGAATGAATTTTTCACTAGGATGCTCGGGATGTCGAGCCCTCAACATTGAGATTGTATGTGTCCCCAAGATGGCTGCAATGACAGAGGAAGTGCGAAGTCTGTAGGTATTCACGATAACATGGACACTTCTGAAGGGATACAACGTGTCCATTGTCCTCGCAAGAGGGGCGCTGAATGTTTAAACTCGGGGTAATGCAATCGTCGATTATGAAATATTTAACATATGGATTCATTTTCCATGCTAAAATGTGCATGGACTAATGCATTATCATTTTCAAGCGTTACTTGCAGTGATGAAGTTGTATGCAGTTTCGGCTCTGCTTATTTAAGAAAGAGTGTCTCGGCAACATTTGGAATAGCTGGAGCGAAACTCCCTGCAGAGGCAAGTTAGTGTTAGCATATATTTATTAGTCTTTTCCTATTTGTATACATTCTATATAAACTTAATTATTGTGTCATTTGTTACAAACTGCAACACAACAATACCTAGTTTTTTGTTATTTCTCTCTAGTATATCAGTTAAAACCAGCTTTTCGTGAAGTTAATTTGTAGTCAAATGTTGTCTTGGATATATCCTCGTCAAATGCTTGTTTTCTGTCGCAATATTTTGTGTCTGGCCTTTATTTTTATATCCTATTCTTTGTGTCAGGCAATGATATTTGCAACGGCTTGGCTTAATGCTATTAACCGTCGTGATGGTTGAAGAATACATGTACTATCGAACAATGTCTCGGTACTGTCATATTAGGACATTGATCCCGGGTTGTCGTGTACTTGTTACTAATTTAGGCGTAGTTGGAGTTTACAATATTGTATGTATGTTGTGTGTAGGAAATGATGTGTTCCCGGATGTGTATGCCTCGAACAGTTGGTGACGATCTATGGCCATATAATCCAGATGCTGAACTCCATCGGGACAGTGTCCGGGATCTAGTGATGACATCCCCAGCTGACTGTTACAACATTCGTGACTCCGAAGTTGTTAGTCCTCGTCTTCTTATTTACAATTGTCTTTTTTTTTCTCTCTCTATGTGTATGTTCGATAACATGAGGGGTGTGTTATTATTTCGTAGGTTATGATCCCGTGCTGTGTTTTGGATCATTGGTTTGCTATTTGTTTTCGTGTTTCTGAGAAGATGGTTGACGTACTTCTATGCAATGACAGGTACTACGTTGATGATCAAAGGCCAATGAAGCAACATGTTTTCCAAAATTTTGTCAACAAAATGGTTATACCACCTTATTTTTTTCACTTTAATTTAGTGTGTTTGATGTCACACTAAAGATTACCTATATATGTACTAACACTTTCGATGTCCCGAACAGACTGCATTGCTCGCCGAACTGGTTGGCGAATACAAAGATGTAATATGGGCACGACAGCCAATAAAATTCAGAACACCGTTACTTTGTCCACCTGTTTCTGTGTACGTACATTTGTATTTTTGTGATTGTTAAAGTTTGGAAATTTAACGTTTAATAATGCATATGTGCAGGGACGATTCTGCACCGTACATCATTTATTAACTCCGCAATTACAACGGTGACCCCGTTGCTTGTCGGGGAGTGTTGGACCAACTACATATAGTTCGGGAAGAGGCTCTAATGGAGGGTGACCCCGCTACTTGTTGGGGAGTGTTGGACGGGTTACATACAGTTTGCTACGAGGCTGCGATGAAGCGGGAAATTCTCAAAGCCATGACTCGTGACTCCAAGACTTTGTGAGCATCATAAATCATGACATTATGTTGTTTTACTTATTGTTGTGTACGGAGGATTTAGTTTGAGACTGCACTGTTATTTTTTGCTGTGAATGGTGAAAGTTTTCACTTCACTGATATAGTTATGTATTACATATTTGAGGAATGTGTGACATTATCAGTGAGTATTGATTGCTGTCTTCAATGTATTCATGGAGCCGCTTGTAAGTAGAGCTGTCAAAAAATACCTGGCCCGCCCGGTACCCGCGATCTGGCCCAAAAAATTGGACTTGGGTTTGTATTTTTTCAACCCGGAATATTTGGGTCGGGTAAGGTATACTTGGAAAAAACAAAGTGATTTATGCAGCCTGAAACCCTAACCCGACCAACCCAAAGACCCTACAAGGTCGGGCATGGGTTGTGGTTTTCCCTACCCGACCCATTGCCAGCCCTACTTGTACAAGGATATTATTCAAAACAAAAAATTAGGCATGTAAGTTTTTGAAAATGTAACCTTAAAATGCATAGAGACGACTATGCAAATGGAGGGATGTGGCGCGGGTCTCGAGTGAAGAAGTGCCCCAATCTAGTGACCAAGAACTGGATCGAATCGAATTGCTCGTACACATATCAATTCATTTCCTCAATGAGCTCTACTACCTCATACCGAGACAACCCATGTTCTGAAAGACGATGGAGTGAGTCTGCCTCTGGATCACAAGTACCATCTTCCAGAGCCATTTTTCATGTAACACCAACATAAATAATGTGGAATTTCACTTAAATAACTGTCTTCATTTGGATCGGTTTTTAAATAATTGAGGGATCATATTGCCATAAGATATATTCATAAACCAAAATGGTTGGATCAGGACCGTTGGTTAATTCATTGGATGTAGAGGTGACGATTCCAAATTTAAATAAGATTTCGTTAATTGAATTATAATGCAAAATGTGTTGATTTTGACATATTTTTCCGATCCAATAAGTGGTTTTGTACAAACAAAAAAAATCAATATAAAAATTGATCAAATTGAATTGATTTTAAGTTAGTTTGTATTTCGGATAACACATGTTCGACTATAAATTACCAAAAGGACAAAATAAGCTTTATCCTCAGTGGGCCTCAACAAAAGAAGCAGCCCAAACTATGAGAAAGCCTATTTAGAAAAACACTGGCCCAATGACAAAAATTATAGCCCATCAGATTCACCTTTTAATGGGTTCAAAAAATTAAATAAAAAATGTACAAATTATTGGCTTCGCCCGGGTTCGAACCAAAGACCTTCACAGTGTGTTAGACTGACGTGATATGTATATGTATATGTATAAATCCATACAACATGTAGCTAGCTGGAATGTTCCAGCAGAATATATGTAATGTATATGTATTATGTATACAAAGTGAGGTGTTCATTTAAAATACATTAGCCCGCGGGCCAAACCGCTTAACTTGCAGGCTATGCGGTTCGGGCCTAAAATAGCGCAGGCCAAAAATAATACAATCTGTTAGTCAAATTTGCGGACCGGGCTGATTTGGCCCGTGGGCCAAAGACCCATTTAACAGGTCTAGTGATAACCAACTACACCACGAAACCAATTGTTATAGTAAACTAAAACTATAAATAATTTCAAAGGATCTCTCTAAAGTCTTACCATTATATATCTATATTCAATAATTAGGAATCTAAATGAGCATAATCAAGTCTGATATTGTTAGTGCTCGATACTATAGTTTCTTTATTTTGATATAGTATTTCTTATGCTCGAACGATTTTATACATTTATGATAGAGCTCGATGTGATACAAATTAGTAACGGTCAAGTTTGGGTCATCAACGATGTACTATAAATTTAAATTCATAAAATTCTTAGACGTCAACTGTCAAATATTTAGTGTAATAATCAAATGTTTTATAGTTGGTTAAAATATCGACTCCAATTGTAGGATCATAAGATTGACTAAGGCCTTATCCTCTACAGAAACATGAGACATGTAGTAGTGTACAAAACAAATACTCTAATAGTCTCAAAATGAGTGTTTTGTTTCTATTTTGTACAAAAATTAAGAATTACTAAATAATTTAGTGTGTTTTTAATGTTACCCTCACTTTCTCACCTACATTTCATGTGCAGATCTGTCCATGTGCATAAGTGATAAAGGTGATTTGAGAAAAACTATAATACAATAACTTATAAATAGAAACATGACACTTATTTTGGGATAAAAAATTTAGACAAACAGAACATTTATTTTGAGACGAAAAAAAATAACATAATGTATATCTATATTGTTACTCGGTCAATTATTTAGCATTTCCCAATTCCCACACTTGAGTACTTGACTTGTGTGTTCTGGTCCCAAAAAGCGGTGGCTTTATCACAGGTTGTCTTAAATTCATCACACACACACCAACAACTCTGTGGCTGCCCAACCCTATTGGAAAACGACCAGTAGTCTCATTCCAAACCCTCTTAATTACTAATTACCACCATTCAACTACTTCTCAAAATACCTCCACCGCAAAGCAAGCCACAAGTTATGGCCCATAGCCCACAACCTCCTCATTCAATGATTTTAATAATTTGAACGTTACAACCGGCAATCCGATATAACGTACATTTCAGTCTTTTTAGTCAATTAATCTATGTCAATGAGCTGATAGCGCTTTATTAATTACACAGGTCATATCCGATGAGTTACCACCATGATCTATTTAATTTGATGTCTTGATATAAAATTTCTACTAATAAATCATGACTGAAATTTTGAACACAAAGACTAGAGTTACCATCAATAAATAATGGCTTGCCAAAGTCAACAATTCCATGCATCATTTCACACAATATTTACTTACATATCATTGCTCTTTCCCCACGCAACCTAAAAAAATCCACTTTCTACCCAATTGCGGTCCACAACGGCTAAAAAATGCACCCGCCATTAATGAACCTCCCGGCCTCATGTGAATTCAACTTCTCTATATATAGCCTCCAATATCCCCACTCCGATACGACACGCACACACAAAAACGACCGAACAATGGAATCGAGAACTGTCGTTTTGGCGCTTGTAGCGACGCTTCTGGCGGTGGCTCGGTGCGGGTCGGGATCGGACGCTTCGCTGGCGACGGAGTGCAGCGCCGACTTCCAGAAAGTAGTGGGGTGCTTGCAGTTCGCGACCGGAAAGGCGGCGACGCCGACGAAGGAGTGTTGCACGTCGGTGACGGAGATGAGAGAGAAGACCCCAAAGTGCATGTGTTATATAATAGAGCAGAGCAAAAACGGGAGCCAGCAGATAAAGAGCTTGGGGATCATGACCGACAAGCTGCTCCAGCTTCCGGCGGCTTGCCAGCTCAAAAACACCAGTGTCGCCGAATGTCCCAGTAAGTACTCTCTCCGTCTCGAAATGAGTTTCTAATTATTTTTTTTGTCCGGAATGATGGTCGGTCGTCTTTTTAGAAATTAGTGTGTAGTTAGGTATGAATTGCCGATATCATCTTTATAACATGTTAAATAGTATCTCCTAAGTTCCTTACTACACATAATCTCAAGATGAAATATGCCACTTTAACTAATTTTTATCAAATAATAGATGCAACTTTTGTCTAAAATGAGTGTAATTTTTCATTTCTATAAGTTATACATTAATTGTTAATGGTATACATATAATAACATCTTAGTCGGTATGTTTTAACACCTGATTTTTTTATGACAATTTGAGTTTTGAGTTGAAAAGCCATGATCTAACTCAGATCGAAGATGTTCGGGTTGCAAATTTAATATAAAAAAAATGTATGGAATCATTTGAGCGTATCTAGTATGGTATAAGAATTGGTCAAATTTATTTAATACGACTTGAAACCAAATAAATGTTGTGATTTTTAGCTTCAGCGAGTTCGGTTCCAAACTATCGGTCTACTTTATATGAGCAAGTGTTGGTCGTGCTGCCACGTGGCTTTTCTAAGTTTTCTTCATTAACCACCTCACTTGCTCTTCTTGTCGTGTTGTCACTTTGCTTAGGTAGCAAGCAACGACCAAGGAGGTAGTAAATGCATGGAGTTAGTTAGGTGTTGGGGATTTCATTAAATACATGGTTTCAACTTCAAAAAAAAATCCAATGAACATACATTTTTATAATAAATTGAAATTACTATAACATTACTCATTGACATCAACACAAAAAAAACGGCTAAAATTCACATAATATGTACACACAAAAATGGTAATCCAAAGTCGAAACATAAATTCACGAGTCTTTCTTTCGTGTTTTTAAATTAGTTTATTTGTTTAGCTTGGTTTTAGTTTAAAGTGAAATAAACGACAACAATATCATTTCACATGTTCATAATTGTTATTTCTAATGTTCTTTTACTTGAAATAAAAATTGTGATTTTTCAAAAGGACAGAGTTACTAGGTCTTGCGCCAGGCTCTCGGGAAGCGGCTATCTTCCTAAACACTACTTCATCTTCCGTGCCAGCGACATCAACGCCGACGTCAACCAAATCCGACGACACCAGTGGAGCTAACAAGTTTAGAGCCCGTTTCATGGTGGTCGTACTCACCATCTTCTTTGTAGTGTTTTCGACTGCTTTATCCTTCCAAATGAGCTAGGAGAACGTGTTGTTCGAGTGTACAATTAATATTAGCGATATGTTTATGCTTGTTTTGTTTATGAATAGCCCTATTGAAAACTTGTTTAGGTATCATTTTATGATTTTTCTTGTATGCTTGTGACATTCTTGAACTTCAATACTTTGATTATTCTCGAAGTCTTTTAATTTGTTGCCTTTTCGGTTTAAATTATTACTGTTTTGTTCATGTATCTTTGTGATATATAAAAAATTTGAAAATAATTTTTTGATGTACCATGTTTTTTTCTCATGTGGTAAACAAATATGACTCATATATATATATATAATCGGACAAATAGATCATACGTATATGTACGTCTTCTTAATTTGTTCAAAAAATAATGTTATATGTCACAAATGTTGTACAAAATGATGTGTCAATTAATGGGATATGACACATCAGTTAAATCATCAATGACATGACATAGT
>JAYMTA010002481.1:0-16443 GCA_036897625.1 Pelargonium cotyledonis | reverse complement strand
TAAATTTAACTGATAATACTGGATGTGCATACTTTAGGGTATGAAATTGAAAAGAGGGTCTACCATAAGGTAGAAAAAACATAAAAAAAAAAGCATAGAGTATAAAATTAAAAAGAAGGTATACCATAAGGTAGGAAAATGTAATTACCCCTGAAATCAATTAAGAACACATTTCTCAGTTTATGCAGTGTGTCAACATTTATCAACTGTTGTTTTACGTTTATAATTTTGTTCAAAGCCTGTTACTTTAGAGTGATCATTATTTATAACAAGCACACGTACAAACACGACACCCAACACAGGTTACAAATTTACAAAACCAGAGCACACAAAGAAGAGAGGACACATGCATACAAGAAAATTGCAATACCCCATCTTTGCTGCTTCTTCAGGATTGATTTGATTGTCAAGTACAAAAATTAAGAAAAAGCCTGCTAAAGATTTTACTAATAACCATATGAAAGGTCTTTTAACAAAATCTCTACAATTCAAGTTTTGATGGCAATGCTTTACTTCAAATTGCTGTGATTGACAATCTACCTTTTCTTCTTGTTTCCTTTACCCTTCTTTTTTCCTTCAGGTTTTTGTTGCTTTCCTTTTTTCTTGTTTTGTATGTCCTGACCGCCTTTGGATGAAACAGCAGCCTCTGACAATCTACAATTCAAGTTTGCTGTCATCCACGGCCTTGCTGGCACTTCATCGTTCTTGCTGCTCTCCAATGTCTCCCCGACAATGTTCTCGTCAAGCTGCGAGAATAGCTTACTCAGATAAGGCTCCAGATTCGGCCTTCTTGACTGCACCTTCTCCAAAAGTGGTTGAATTGCTGTAATGCTTCCCTCAGGGTCCACCTGACTGGAAGCCCGGGACAATTTTTTAATAAGATTTGTGTCATCAAGAATAAATATGATCACCTCATAGCAATAAAAGTATTGCCTGATCAAGTGACATTATTATTATTATTATTATTATTTTGGAAATATAAATTTGATTCCAAAAAGAATTGAAAGTGCTAGTAACAAAATTGATAATTTAAACTAACCTCTGAGTTAATGCACTAGCCAATTGCTTCAATTCTTCAAGCATGTTAACTGCCTCCTCAAAGAGATTTTTACAACCACTGTTAGTGTGGAATTCAGCAGCAGTTGCAGCAGTTAAGAGATGAATATTTTTTTCTATGCGAACCTAAAAAGAAAATGTATAATGTTTGATCAATTATCGCAAAAAAACAAAAACTAATACTCCCTCCATCCCAAAAAAATGCCCATGTTCCACACTTTCACGTGCAATTTTCTCCCTAAATGAGTGTCTTTATTTCATTGTTTAGAAAGTTATGCATGAGTTACCAACAATGTCACTGTAATAAGTGAGTTAGTATACATCAACAGTGTACATAGGGATAGAAGAGTAAAAATACAACACTAGCTTCTTAATTTTTCTCAAAATAGAGAGAACACTCATTTTGGGACGGATGGAGTATTAAGTATCAAGAAAGCATTACCTTAATTGTCTGGGCTTCCAAAGCAAAGCGATGTTGATCTTCTCTGTATTTCACAAACTTGAGCGATTCCAGTATATCCCAAGACCAGGTATAGTTCATATCCTTCTGTCCTGAAGCTAAGTCTGAAGGTTGAAGATCAGCATTATCTGGCAAAAGTACTTCACTGCATGAACTAGTAGTGGACTTCACTTCAGCTCTGACTTGGTTCTTAGGAGTTGTATTGATCTTTGGAAACAACTCTTTCAGCATGTCCTCCCTAGATTGATTGCCTTTCATGTCTACATAAATCGCGTTCAGACAGGCAGGAGCTGAACGATTCTCACTCATACTCACAATCACAAGCGGGTTGTCAATTTTTTTACAAGCTTCAGCAAGAACAACCAGAAAGTTTCTTTGCCCTCTTCTTCGAAGAACATCAAAAAATTCACATGGTAGCTGTTCAGTGATATAGCTTTTACGCAATAACTCAAATAGGAATTCTGAAAACAACCCGAAATTCACATGAAGTAAACACATTATAACAAACGATCTCAAAACCACGAGTGGATAATCCTTCACCACATTTGCAGAAGATTTTCGAACCCATTCCTTTGTGTCCTGCTTGTTAATGAGAAGTTGCCTACAGACATCACATATAAACTTAACCACCAAAGATTGCCGCATATTGATTGCTAAATGGGACTTCTGTCGGTCACCCTCATCCAATGAGTTTAGCCATTCAAGATAAGAAGATTTGGTGGTGAAAAAGCGTCCATGAAAGGAAGATATCAAAACAAGAAGGCGCTCGACTAGATACAGAAAACAGCCAGGTGATATATAGTCAATTTCTACACTCCAGTTGGCATTATATGTATCTGACAGAGCTAAATGGAGATGTGTAATCAGAGAAAGCTCTCTTGGAGATCCAGCGATGTGAGCAGGATTGGAATCATTTGCCAATTCAGATCCACAAAGAGTCTGAATGAATGCCTTCCATGCTGGGTTTTCACCAAACCTTCTCACAATCTTTTCACATAACTCTTTACGTAACTTGTAAAAGCCAAGAACAGCCACTGCCACCCTTCCTATTTGCCCATGGGTAATTTTATTACTTGAGCTGACATTTGCACATATAACTTCTTCCTGTAGATCACTAGAAGCCTCAGTTCCTCTTAGAGAGAACATATTTTTGCTCGACGATTTTCTCCAGTCCAGAGGAAATACGTAGCTAAAGAAATTCTGAGTAGCAACTTCAAAATATTTTTGTAGTGCCTTGGGGTTGGGATTATTGTATCTGCCACCCGGAAGTTTGCATTCCCGAAGATATTTAGCGACCTTGTGGATATGTGTAAGATACCTATACTGACAAAAGATAGGCAAAGAATTCCTGGTAGATAACTGGAAAAGAGCATCAAGTTTGTCCAAAACCTTCATTCCAACAGAACGTAGTTCTGCACTCCAGTAAATCCGGGCAGCAGAAACAAAATAACAACTATCGATATAAACCAATTTCCCATTCCTGCGAAGAACTCTATCATCAACTTCTCTAACCCAATCAGCATTAGGGTAGTGCATAACATACATGGTATTCAAATTGTTGAAATGCTTCCATACACCCAAGTAATTCAAGCAGAACTCTCCATAACTTCTGAATTCATTCATATCTGGGGCTTCAAGATGTTCAAGAGACTCGAATATGCTCACTATTTTCTCCTTCCAAAAGCTCCAAAAGTAAACAAGGGTTTCAGCTGAAACCTGGTCCTCAGATTTTATGTCTTCAGAATAGCTCGTCATATTCAAGACCAAATCACTTTCCCACCCATATTTCGAAGCATTTCTACTAAGAAGAGCGTCAAGAATTGTGCGGGCACATATTATTTCGCCTCGCACACTTCCATGTCTTTGACAAGCACTCATACATCTTTTCACGTCCAACAAACTTTCCTGTTTGTTTGATAAAATATTAGATTCAGCACAGACATACTCATAAAATGAGCAAGATTCATTCTGTGCAAAAGACTTGGCTTTTATTAAGAGTTCTTCTGCATTTGTAAACTGTTTCAATGGCCATCCTTTGCTTCCAGATGGCCAAAGAGAACTGGCAAGGACATACCAGAGAAGAAGCATGGATGCTTCTCTGAAATGTCCAGCCTTCCCAAGCAGACTAGCCTCAAGTGAAAGATCACCAATCAGTTTTGCAATATTTGCCGCCTCTACGAAGTTCCCAGACTCATCTTCCAACACCAGGAGCTCATCAAGACAATCTAACTTCTTCAAGAAGGTGCGGATTGAACTCATGGATCGGAAAACTTTTACAAATTTCATCATAGCTCTGTTGTCCTTAACCTCATGAAAATGAAGGGCACAGCTTTCCAAAAAGTCTTGCTCAATTTTGTCAAATTCTTCATTTCTTCTAGCCAAAATACTGTCTGCATTGGAATGTTGTTTCCAGTACTGGATGTATCGCAAACCTGTGTCGAAAAGCTTTCCCTTGCTACAAGCAGACAAGCACTCTGAAAAGTGGTTGCCCCTTGCATACACCTTGGCAGCGAGCTCATAGCATCCTCCGAGAGAGAAACACTCTCCAGCTCTCCCTAGTGCGGATTCCCCACATTTTTCCAAATATATTTTACCTACAGTTATAAGATTGAGCTGAATTTTTAGAAAAACATAAAATCTAAAGCGCATTGGCATTCAGAATCTTAAAGATCATAAATCAGAACCAGATGCCACAATCATTACTGCTTAACATACGCCCTCTATCAGGAATGAAAAGTTAGTGGAAGAAAGTAGCTAGATCCAAACTTAGTAATAAGATGACATTACTTCTCAAACTGAAAATAAAAATGTTAGGTTTATCTCATGAAACCATTAATTACGACTGATATGCTAACTTTGACTTTTGGGGTCAACGCTACCACATCTTAGCTAATATTTTTCTGTGTTTGTTGTTGTTAGTGCTAGAGCTTGTGCTGGAGATTTCTTCTTCTCCAAGTCAAGGTTTCTAGCCTAGAGTTCTAAAGTCCAATTTCCTTAGCTTGCTTGCTTTCTTGTTAGCTTGTTTGCTTGCTTGCTTGCTAGCTTGTTAGCTTGCTCGTTTGTTTGAAGTCTTGGAACCTATAGGAGGAAACACACCAAAGAAACGAAGAACCTGGGGTGGTGTTACCAGGACTCCGCCTCAGGCGTTAGAGTAAGTCCTTGTATGGCGAACACAAAGCTTTTCTAGAGAGAGAAAACTTTTAAAGAGAGAAGCTCTCAAAATGTAAAGAATGAGAAATGAGATTGTGAACCCCTTTCCATTTGAAAGAGAGGGGTATTTATAGGAAAATCTTACCACCACCTTGGGACACTTGTCGCGTTGTGATTGGCCGGTGGAGAATTGAAGTCCATCTTAGCCCATTTGGCCCAAATGGCTAACTTGACTTCTTGTCATAAGCCTTAGGTAAGCCCCATGTGTGGAGACTTGGTCTTGTCATGAACCTTTGTTGATTTCAAGCCTTGTGAAGCTTTGCAAAGGGAGCGTGGAGGCTTACCAAGACTCTTAGTGAGCTAGTACCATAAGAGGCATAGTCATGAGTGCATGGAAGCTTAGATGTTGCGTGCTCTTGAGGCTTGCATGCTTCGCTAGGCCTTTCTTGAACTAAGGTTTGCAAGACGGGGCAATGGAACCACAGGTGTTGCGTGCTTGAAGAGGTTTGTTGGTGACGTCTAGAGGTTTGTTGGTGATATCTAGGCCTTAGTTTGGCCTTGGAATAGCTCTGGGAGTGCTGCATATCGTCCGGGGTCGGAAAGGAGCGTCCGGGGGATCGCTGAAGACAGGACGCGTAGACATGCGCTGGACCAAGCCAGATGCAACGGCATCTGGCATGGATTCCGCGGCATCAGATGGACAGGTCTGCTCCAGTTTTGCTGCAGAGGGACAGCCTTATCCGCGTTTTACTGCAGATGGACAGCTCTACTCCTGTTTCAGTGCAGAAGAATAACTTCACTCCTGTTTCACTGCAGAAGCTATTTTTGAGTCTAGTAATGACCCTGAACCTCTAGAAAATATTATTTGGAGCGTGTTGAGGACATTTTGGAGGTGCAACGACTTTGTAGAGACGGTTTTCATACTGAGTGAAATTTCTTAGATTTTCCTTGTGCACTAGGCCTGGAGGGTCTGCAGGCTCGCAGATCGACGAAGGCCCAGCTTCGCAGATCAACGAAGGTCCAGCTTTGCAGATGGACGAAGCTCCAGCTTCGCAGATCGACGAAGGCCCAGTTTCGCAGATCGACGAAGGCCCAGCTCCGTGGCGCTTTTGTGAGTCGTTGACAGACTGGTATTTTTTGGGTAGCATCAACGACGGTGAGTCGTTGACAGACTTGTGATTTTTTGGGTAGCATCAACGACTAATAAGAGAATTGTAAGCCTTGATAAATCATTGCAGCAGTATGTTATAAGTTATCATTAAACTAATAAATACCTGCTCTCTCGTACTCCTTTAGCATGTAAAAGCATCGCGCAGAACGCTCAGCCTTGCCAATGGAATAAAAAATCTCAGCAGCTTGCCGACGAACAATGCAAGACATTTCAGGATTTGAACTATGCAAGCGGTCAGCCTCAGCATCAAGTCCAGCAGCCTTGGCCAAATTTTCTCCAACTGTATCACCTGCCCTTTCAAAGCACATTGTTGCCATCTGGTAGTTACCTTCCCGCAAGAGCTGCATGATACATAAAAAATATACATATATAAATGTGAAAATAAAACCCATGTTTACTCCTAAAGTAGTGGTTTACCAAGTAAATAGGGAGCAAGAAATGCATCCTTCACAGTTACCTACCAATAGCACTTGAGAAAGGCGACTAACATGCAAAATCATAATTAACATAAGAAAAAAACTATAGCTGAAACGTACTACAGTACACTTGCGTAACAGTTTGACATTGTCCTATACAAAGATAAATGCAAGGCATTGAGAATAAATACTTTTCTTGACAAAGTAACAAAATATATGCATCTAAACATCGGCAAAGCGTGTAACCTATGGTTTAGCAATCTAATGATGTATTAAAATTAAAATATCACATGACAATGACATAGTAACAGGTGGTCAGAACGGGTCTAAGATGAGAAAATCTAAAACATGCTCAAGGGTCGTATTGAACGCAGCTGCTCACTCAACCCGATTTCAAGTCCTAGGATGCTGCCAATAATAAACAATGGTTACATCTTATGCTACTATTTTTTACAAGAATTTGCTATGCCCAACTTATTCACTCTCATGCTTCGAAGCAGCAACTCTAGTAAACCAATTTCACTGCCCAAGAAAGAAAAATATCACAATCAGTAGTCATAATAGTAACATATTGTTAGTCAAGGCTAGTAGAACTGAATTAAACAGGCAGGTAACTAAAAGTCCAAATAACAAAGAAAAAAAATGGGATCAGTAGAGAAAACCTTATAACCCCGTGATTTCCACTCTTCTGGACTACTTGCTACTTGCATTGCCTGTGCAAGTGAATCATCCAGTTTCCTGACCTGGACGAAGCACAACTTCTTCCAGTAGTCAAATATAGGTCTTGAAAGTTCCTCTATATTCTCACATATCCATAACCGTTGCCTTGTACGAGTAATAGCGACGTACAATTGCTTCAATTCGGAGCATAACACATTGTGTTTTGCCTCATTGAAGTTTGGAAAGGACAGGGAGGAGCTCACGTCAAGCATATCTTGTTCCTTCATGTATTCATATATAACCCTCCATTGATTTTTCAAAGGAGATGAACCAAAAAAGTTGCACAGTAAGACATCCTACAAAAAAATAAAGCACAAATTTAATAATACCAAGAAGTTTAATAAAAGAAAAGGAAAAACCAATAACCATATAAAAGTTATTGTTGGAATCTGATCTTATTAAGTTAATAAGGAAAGAACTCCAGGAAGGATAGTCGCGACAAATTTTATCTACGGGCATCACATCAGAATCATCCTCTGAATAATCAAACATTAAAAATGGAAAAACCACTGACCTGAAACTCCAAACCCTTGCACTCCACAATAGTCAATACAAGAGCATGTTTCCCAACATAATTAGAGATTTCTTTCCTAGCACAATCATCTCGCACTAATATAACCTGCTCAGCTCCAAATCCAACCATATTCCCTCCTACATTTCCACCGTTCCCAAAAATTCTTGCTACTGCATTTTCATCACTCCCGGATTCAAGCAATATTGGGGCTTCACCATATATAAGACTTGTTTCAGGGCTTAAAATATCAACAAATAAAGGAAAGAAACGATAAAGGAGTTCAACAACACTTTGTGCTAAACTGAGTACACCTGCATGGGTACGAAAGTTCTGGCTCAAATGAAAAATATTTGATATTTGCCCTTTCTCCTTTCTTCCATCCTTTCCAGTACTTCTTGATTCCAGCATGAAAGCATTGTAGAACAGGGATCGAATATCTTCGAACCTAAAATCAATTCCCCGGGCAATTGTTTGTGCAGTATCTCCAGAAAAAACAAAGCCCTCTTTAACATTATTGCAGATATATTTGAAAAGAGCAATCTGTCTCATTGTCAGATCTTGCACTTCATCAATATATACAAAGTCCATAGTATCACCTTCATAATTTATATCTCTAAGACGACGGTGAAGATCGATCACAAGATCAGCCAAATCAAATTCACCATTTTCTGCCTTCATCTTTTCATAAGCGAGAAATAGGTCATATATTAGTTCTCTCTTCTGCCTACTTAAAGTTGATATACGACCTTCATAAAGACGAACATAGTCCTCCCTCTTGAGCTTGAGGTCAAGGGCCTCTCCCGCACGGAATCCCCCTTTTATATGAGATATTATCTCAGTGAACACTCTGGAAGCATCAAACCTTTTTTTTTGCTGGTCATTGAAATGAGGCCAATAGTTTGTGCAGAACTTGTCATAGTTGACCTCCCTCAACCTTACAAAAGTCTGAAAGGCAACTGACCTTAATCTTCCGCTTTCAGCATGGGAAAATTCCCTTGCATCAGGAAATCGTTCAAAGAATGAATTACCCAATGTTCCATCTAGCATCATCAAAAACTTATGAAAAGTTACAACAAGGGGATACAAGTTAGGAGAAATATCAATAAAAGAATCAGGGATATCCCTTGATTGTCCGACGTCCTCAATTTCGTCTGGATCAATTGAACTGCATTCTGCTGAATATTCCCCACCATGGACAAAACTGTACAAGCAACCAGGCAATCATGATAAGATAAAATACTTCTGGAGCTAACTTATATGTATATATAAATTGAACCATACATTTGATATATCAAAAATTAGATAAATGCACGTGAGGACTAACATCACACTAATTTTTCAAGGTCTCGTTTCTTTCCCAAAGAGTGTCCCCTTTCTTTTTTCTAAGAAGTTAATAACATCCATAAGTTAAATGAGTTTGAAACACCTGAGATCATTACACTAAATGCACTCGAGGGTATATAAGAAAGCACAAAAAAGGAAAGTGGAAACTCATTTTTGGGATAGAGGGAGTACATAAATTATATGTGATCCCTCCCAACTATTATAGGGAATCGGGATTTTGTATCAAAGCGCAATTGACCTTGATAAAAGAAGTTATATCTACCCCCTTCAGTAAGATTGTAAGGAGGAGATCCAGGACTCCACCTGCAAAACACTGGGACAGGGTGGTTTTGTGGAGAAGGATAGCATGAAATGCTCCACCCAGAAATAAGGTTGATGAAAACTATCAAGAAAAATTATTTGAGGTAATGCAGTTCTATGGATGGTTTAACAGAATAATACAGAATTATACTAAACCAAGCACTTACTTCTTCAATTGGGAGACATGTTGTTTGACAGCATAACATAGCTTAGGGCTCACTGTTACAAAAAGCTGGCGCAGTATATTTCCCTTAGCCTCTACCTCGCTGTTTTCAATATAGTTTCTCTGGTAAACATCCTTCGACATTCCACTATTGCCTTCATTAAGTCCTTCCGCCGCCATAAGGTGTTGCTGCTCTTTCTGAACTAACTTCATGGTTAAAACAGTTGTTTTCCCAGTTCCTGATCTTCCAAGTACAAACGTGCTTATAGGAAATCGAATTATCTCCATTTCTTGATCAGTCACTTCAAATGGAAGATCCAATTCTCTACCACCAGAGTCAGAAAGCATGTGGCGCACTATACCAGATGATAAAGAGTAGAATTTCATGAGCAATAAACTCTCGCTCACTTTTGAATTTTCAACATAGCATCTACTATCAGAAGAATCATCATTTGAACTACTAGCTTCATTGTTGCTCAGACTCTTGAACCGAACAATGTCTGAAGAAGTTGCCCATGTCATGGGGAGTTCTATATCACTGAAGAAGATATAAATATAAATGAAGTAATTCTTATTATTCAGAATACAAAAGAAAACATGTAAATTTTTATGCATACGAAATTACCCTTGAAGACATTTCTCATTGCAACGCTTGATAAAATCATCAGTGTATCTCTCAAATATGTTATCAAGCCGTTTAACCAATTTTGGAATTTCCTCCAATGGCAAGATATCCCAGATCTTCAATACTTGAAAGTACCCAGATTCCTTCATTATGTCAATAGTACAAACAATATAGAGACCTTCAACCTTGAATTGCTTCAAAATCTGAGAAGAGCTTTCACAGACAGAGTCCAAATTTTTCTTCTTAGGTCGCCATCCACTTGAAAGTTTCAGTAAAATATTTATAACTGCTGTCTTTGTCCGAACTTGCCTCAACTTTCCAAATGACTTCCTAAAAGAATCACTAAAAAGAACCTGTTGATAAACAAGTTATGTCATACAAAGTTACAAACACAATAGATATTAGATAAACTTCTACAAAATGACCACCATATGACAATTATGCTCAGTAATAATAATGATTTATAACCAAAAGTTATCTACCTTCCAAGTAGCTCTCTTAAAAAGGGCACTATCTCCATTAAGTAAATCATCAAGTTGATCATATTCTTTCTTGACTTCTAAAATTGTTTTGGCCAATTCCTTGTCATCATCAGCATCAAAGAAACATTGACGATTCTTCGCATACAAACCAATTCTTGCCAAACAGATTCACTATTTGTCAGCGTTTTTCCATTTCCTAAAATCCAGAGGCAGTGCCTGTGAAGCCATTAAAGAACCAGTAAGTATGTAATGTGTTGCGCAGAAACAATGTAAAAAGGCATGTTCTTAGTGTTCCTATTGAACCATTACCTGGCCCTGGTCAAAGCAACATTGGTTCTCTGTAGGTTTGAGAAAAACCCAATTGATCCTCCACTATTTGATCCAACAGTTGATATTATTATGATGTCCTCCTCCCCACCCTGGAAGCCATCAACTGACTTCACTTTCACTGAGAAGCCATCAAGTTGTTCATATTTTTTTCTCATTTTGTCTTGAATTGCAACAACCTGAGCAGTATAGGGAGAAATGATACCAATGCTGACTTTCTGATTGTAGTCATTCCATGCTGTATGCAGAAACAACAAAATATCAATACCAACTGCACACACTTGCACTCACAAAGGATAGGGTACTATTTCAGATAAATCTTGTTCTCAATTTGTAATTAAATTCTGGTATGGAAAGACAAAAATTATGGAGACTCTATCAAGCTTGTCAATGTCTACTATAGATGCTAACTTGATGATGTAAACATTATGGAGATTGAGGATACTACATGATAAAGATTCCAAGGATGATACAAATATTACATATTACTTGAGATACCTTTGTGCAGATCACGAACTAGTTTCAGCACCACAGCTACCTCAACCATGTTTCTACGGCTATGTCCAGCGTCATCCACTTCTTCTCTACCACCATATACATTTATGAAAGAATAGGGACCAAACATTGGACCCTGAAGATAACATTTTTTGTAACGAGGACTTTTAACATTCGGTGCATCCAATATGAGGTTATCATAAAACTTTGAGTTAGGAAAGAAACTTATTTTGGGATGCATTCTATACTGAACATCTAGAAGATGCTTTGAATGGCCCAATGAACTCAACCTGGCAAACAAACTTCTTCCAAAACCAGCTTCATCAGAAACCTAATTCACAGAAAAAGAAATGATAAATTCATTGGTTGGTTGAACCATAAATAAGGACATAAGGAGAGGGAAATCACAAGTAAATCATAAATAAAATGTCAAGTAAAACAACATACATTTCTTTCAACCATAGCCGGCAGTTGGCACTCATCGCCAATAAGAATAGCATGCTTCACACCTGGAAGCTGCAATGGAATTGCTGATTCACACTCTTTCAACTGTGCAGCCTCATCAATAACCAACAAGTTCAGTGGTTCCATTGCAATTGAATACAGCTTATATGAACTAGAAGCAGTGCAGTAAAACATTGACGCATTCTGAAAACAGAACTCCATTATTGCGTACTTGTTCAAACTATTTGGAAGGTTCAGTTTGCGAAGAGAGTCCCGAAGACATTTTAAAATGGAAAGACATTTGCTCCGCAAGTGTTGCAAGGGTGACGTATCCAAAATTGATAAAGAAGAATTCTCATGTACTGCTGGACAAGAAAAAAGCTCTTCCAGTTCTTCAGAGTCCACATTGTCACAAAACAGCACAGATTGAAAAGAATCAAGTAGCCCGACAAGGGATATAATATCTTGGAAATTACATTCCAGCAAATAATTTTTAGATACATGAGTGCAGATGATAAAAGCGCATCTTTTGAGCGGTGACACATAAGATATGAATCTTTCTTTTATAAACTCAAGGAATGATGCATCACTTTCGAAATCGCCAGTTCCACTATTGCCCTCACTCTCTTCGGTATCACTTTCACTTGTGATTTCCTTTGTTCTTATTAATTCATTTTCGACATGTATATGATACTGAGAAACACAATCTTCAAGAAAATCGATCATTGAAGTGAAGCAATGCCACCAACCAGTCATGGGACCAAAACACTCTGAAAGCCTCTGAATTCGATAATCCAAATATATCTCTTCAACGTCCGAACCAACTTTGAGCCTCTCCTTATACCCAAATAACAGAATATCTCCCAATGAACAAAACATATCTTTTTTGAAATTTGATTCTTTAACCAATTTCAAGACACGGGAGGCTACTTCTTTGATGGCAACATTAGTTGGTGCACAAGTAATAGCCCTTACGTTCTTCCTTAAGAGTGTATAAAGCAGCATGCTAACAGTTTTAGTTTTCCCTGTCCCGGGAGGTCCCAATATAAGTTCCACAATAGACTTGTGGTCACATTGCATTTTACCAAGGCAAGCCAAAACTGCTTCATGCTGGGATTCATTCAAGTTAGGTTCAACGCTTGTACCAATCTCCTCAACTAAGAGGCTCCCACTCTCTACACTGCAGAGAGTGCAGTTTTCCTCAACCTATTTACAATCAAAAAGCAACAGCAATATGATATAAATATATATACACATACATAACATTGTGTGTAAAACTCAAATCTGTTAACCATTTCACCGAAACAAAAAGATGAAGCTCCTAATGTTTAGTATGTTGATATGTAAAGGGAAATAAAAGTACAAGCCAAACTCACAGAGCGATAGCACTTTTCAACAAATACAAAGTTATAGTGCACTTAACTAAGTTAAATAGAAGTAAAATTATTATAGACACAAAACAAACATTCACTTTGTCTTGAGTAATAAATTAGATAATACTTCTAAATTCTAAAATCAAACAAATGACCACAAAAATTACAACAAAGCACTCAGCATCATATAACCAAATTGAAAATAATATTTGACTTTGTTGGTGAATGTCATAAAACATTCAAGGAACAAAAGAAATCGTAAGAAATGCTTACCACAAATTCAGTGCTGAGAACTTTATTGATAACTTTCAGGTTACCAAACATATGCAATGCGTTCCATATTCTTTTCTGAGTAGCGACATTTATCAAGAAAATGACAAACATAGACCCCTGCATGCCATGTTTGACTTCTATAGCTCTTGATGCCTTGACTTTGAAGTAAGTAGATGTGCTATTGATATCATCATCATTCTCATCATCTGTGATTTTAGTGACAGTTGCAAAAGACCATGTCCTCCCTATCCTCTGTAAATCAGATACAGTTTCAGGTTTGGCATTTGATAAAATCAAAACGTCTCCAGGCAATGTTTTGTAAGGCTCCTTGCCACGGTCACCGAATCTATTTTTCCAGGTATCAACCCGAACATCATATAGCCTATCTCCATATGGTTTGGAATCATCCAAATCAATTACTTCAGCATAAGGTGCACTGGACAGAGCCTTCATACTTGAAACCAGATGTGCACGTGTTTCTTCCAATAAAGGGAAAACAAATGACTCAAAATATCGCTGAACTGATTCAAATGTTGTGGGTATTTCTTGAACCTAAGAAATTACAAATTGATGGCTCGGTTAAGATTGCACCACATAAAAGACAAGACTGCTGATAGCAACTTACATTAACAAACTGATTAAAGTGACAGGAGGATGTATGTTTGAATGCACGTGATATTAACCTAAAAAAGCCTAATGAGATGTATATTTTTATAAGTTAACAATTGCTTTACTAAATTTTAGAATTCATGGAGACTGCAAAACATAAAGAACTCAAAAAGATAAATCAACATAGAGCCAGTACACAGCTTGTTAACCTTCTGGATGTATCTGATGACACACTCCAACAATGTAATTTTTATCTTTATATATGTTGAGAACAATGAGAATCAAGAATGTAGGGATGACAACAATGATTCTTTATATGATTAGGAACAAATGTACGTCTAATAGAAGCAAACCAGGAACACATAAACTAATTATTTTTGTGTATTTATACATCAGCAAAACTAGACAGGCGTATGGGATGGGGCAACTTATTCCCTTATTGATCAAGAGGGATTTATTTATAGCACAAATATTCTAAATGTGAGTCAGTGAGTGACATAACAAATCCATAAGTACCATATTTGACATAACAAATATTCATTAGCATTCCTTAGTTTAGTTTTTTTGCTAATTGCTAAAGAGAGGAGATGCTCAAACCATTTCCATGCTGATTGATAGCCAATGCAAAGCTCAGGGATGCCAAGCTCTATGATTATGATTGTGAACTATGGAAAACTAGCAAAGGGCCTGAAACTAACAAGGCCCAGCCCACTCAGCCCAACTATGATAACCAGCCAAATCAAAATAAAATAATACTCCGTAACTGCTTTGCTCCTCAAAAAGCCGTGGTGATGATCCATTAAACAAAGCTGAATAAAACTTGTAACGCAGAGATTCTCAGAAACTAACAGTAAGGATCATAAAGAAAAATCAGACCTGGTCCTTGTAAAGGTCTTCATTGAAGACATCTTCAAGGGACCAAGAGAACAAAAGATCAATAAAACTTGAATCATCATGCCTTGAACCTACTCCTTGCCCTCCCTTCATTTCCAAAAAACCCTGATTCTTCTTCAGTCTCTGAAATCAAGTAACGAACAAAAAAAAATCACTTCATTGAAACTTATAGAGACAGAAATAAGATTTCTTAACAACAAAGGAAATGAGTATAAACAAAAGAGTGAAGAAATTAACCCAGGAATCTTCAGTACAATGACTAGGAGTAGGATGATGAGATAAAAAAGAGGGAAAATGAAAGCGATATTATTGCTTTTTTCTTTTCTTCTTTTGTTGGAATGAAGGTTTTTTTTACCCAACCTCTGCCGAATACTCAAATTATTGTCCAAATTTTTATTGTAATCAATTTAGATAATATTGTACTCCACTGAGTAATTATATTTTTATTTTATATTTAATGTGACGTTTGTAGTTACTTTTCGTCAATGTAAATGTTAAGTGGTGTTGTTGTGGAAATTTCTTCGCCTAGTAGAAAAAAATTGCTGATGTGGACACTTCCATGAGCGTTGAGGTGTAATTTTTTTTGCTGAGATGTAAATTTTTGGCTAATTTGTTGAGGTGTAAATTTTTTTGATGAATTATAATTTTAAAAACATAATAAAAAACATAAAACAAAATCAAAACCCAAAATTCAAAACCCATAAAAATCTCAGACCATTTACAGAGTCATGGTATAGTGACCCTCCACTGTCCTCCGACGCGACCACTGCCGGTACACTCCGGCCACTGCCACTACTATCCAACACCGTCATCTTCCTACTCCGGTGGCCTTGCCACAGATCATGGCCGCCCCTCACTCCCCTCTGCTCTGCATCTCCAGCCTCCGCCGCCTTCAACCTCCGCCACGGAGAGAATCCGGCACAGCCGAGGTCACCAGCGACAGCTCGAACCAGATCTGGCACGGCCAATCGAGGTCACCATAACTGATCGTCCATCTCCCGTCCTTGTGGCTTTGGTCGGCAAATTAAGAGTGGCTGTCTTTTGGGTTCGCCGTGCCACCGCCGACAAGAACAGTCCACACCATCGTCGACAAGAAACTGCTGGTTTGATTATTTTGTTCTGTTTGTTCCTTTTTTTCTAATGGGAAATGAAGCTAAATTTGATGTCAAATTTGAATCAAAACCGATGGAATGGAGTTGAAATAGCTGAAAAGGAGAAGAACCCATTAAAGAGCCGTGAAATAGGTGTTGAAGAACATGTAAGTGCCCATTCCACATGGAACAGAGAAAGCAGAAAATGAAATAAAAATTAAAAATGTGTGCTTTTCTTGCATTTTTTGTGGCAAAAGTGGGACTCTGCAACGGAGAGAAAAGAAGGATTGAGAGAACAATTAATTAAAGGAAGTGAAAACAGAGTCAGTGTTTTTTATTTCTTTTGTTTTTCGGATCTCTGTATCTCTTGTTCCTCTTGTTCTTGTTGTGTACTTATGTTTGCTTTCGATTTTGATTTTTATATTTATATTTATTTTTTAATTAAAAATTAATTAATATACACGTCAGCTGCGTGAGTGTGTATGTTTTGCCACGTGGACAAAATTGTTCAGGTCAGTATGTCACATCAGCATCAG